>CAUYSK010042375.1:0-63338 GCA_963575035.1 Avahi laniger | reverse complement strand
GTGGCAGGCACAGGGTCCCGAGCTGGGCTGGCGGGGAGGTGGCTGTGGTCGAAAGCAGGTTGCCTGGACCAGGAAGCCCTGGGGTGGCACAGACCCACAGAATGACAAGCCCAAGGTGACAACCAGCCATGCATGGGTGAGGTGGATACAGGAGAGGCCTCCAGAGTGATGGCCCCAGAAGTACCAGCTGTCTTGAGTCAGTCCAACGTACCTCCTTACTCCACCAGTGTCACCAAGCCTGAAATACCATGACAGCGTGCTGACAACTGAAAACACGGCGGCAAACAAATCGAATGCCCTCTGCATCCTGTTCTCCAACCCGAGCGAGCATATTTTGTACCCAAAGGTGATCCTAGGACCTAAAATCAGAAAAATATCAGTCAGGGCTGGAATACCAATGTAAAGAAAGCAGGGTGATGCCCCTACAACTTTAATCAGAGAAAGAGAGAGAGAGAGAGGCTTTGTCCAGGAAGGCAAATTGGCTAAGATTGTTTTAGAGCCTCCCACTCTGCCTCAGCCCACGGCACTGGGGTTGTTCTCTTTAGAGCAGGTGCTCTCAAACTTAGCGCTGTGTAGAAATCACCTGGGATTACAAAACCCTGTGGCCTGGTTGCCACCTCTAGAGATTTTGGTTCAACTGGTCTGGAGCACAGCTTGCACATCAGGGGCTCTAGAAGTTCTACAGGTGGTGCTCATGTGCAGCCAGGGCTGACGGCCGCTGCTTCAAGGCAATTTCTGAGTGGGAGCAGCTGCCTCCCCCAACATCTGGACTACACTCACTTCCAAGGGCAACGGCCAGTTGCAGAGGTCTCTGGTCCATTCTGGAGGACAACAACAAACAGACTCCCCTCTCCTTTCAGAACTGCGAGGCTCTAGCCCAGGCCAGAAATAAAACCCTATAAAGCTGAGCTGGGTTAACACCTCCTGGGCCCAGGTCCCTCGGCTATGGAGCTGGGTTTGCACATTTTGAGCAATCAGGCTGGACCCTGAGCAATCAGCGTTCCCAGAAGCACTGATCAGGTGGAGGAGGGCAGGGAAGAAAGGCCAAAGGATTTCAGGTGTGGTGTGCAATTGGGCATGAGGGACAGTCAATCCTATGAGGAGAAGCAACCCAGACGGCAAACAAACAGGGCAGGGTGGACCGAGACCAAGTTATGTGAACAGCTCAGCGGTCATTGAACTCCAGGAGAGGCAACAGAGCTGCCTTCTCTCTGTGCCTCCAGAGACTAAAACTTTCCACTAAGGACAGAGCATTTGGAGACAGTGTGATGTGACCATCCCAAGACAAAGCCAGAAAGTCCACAACTGGAGGGACTTGACATGCAGTCTTAACCTCAAGAAGGAGCCCCATGCTCAGAGTCTAGCTGGCATGGGAGTGTAGCCAGGTCTCATGGGGATTTTTCAAGGACAAAGAGAAGCATCCTTAGGTTCCTGCAGCAGCCATAGTGATGCCAGGACTGCAAGATTCACCTACTGTGCCCACAAAGCACTATCAACCCCCATCTCCACCCTACACATGGACTGCAATGACCTGTTGGCTTATCTACCAGCCTCTACCAATCCCTGTTCACTGTGGTATCCCAGTGCCCAGCAGAAGAGTCTCTCATTGCGTGTCTAATGACCACAGGAATGGAAAAGGGGATATATCTGCTGTTCTTAAGCAAAGAATCAACAGGTCTGGGGAAGTTATTTTTGTTTTCAAAATACACAAATCTAGGAACTTAATCCATACCCTTTAAATCAGGACTTCTGGAGATGGGGCTCTGGCATTGGTGGTTATTATTCATATTCCTGATAAGAACCACTGCTCTGCTATCAAAGGTTCTCATATTTTAGCAGGCATAAGAATCCCCAGAGGTACTTGGTAAAAATGCAGACCTGAGAAACAGATCATTTGGAAAGACAAATCTAAAAAGTAATACCATACAATAGCATCAAAAAATATGATCGATTGACAGATGAGTGGATAAATAAAATGTGGTGTACACATGCAATTAAATGTTATTCAGTCTTAAAAAGGAAGGGAATTCTGACACATGCTACATATGGATGAAAATGAAATACCTAGAGTAGTCAAATTCATAGAGAAAGTAGGATGTTGGGTGCCAGAGGCAGTTTATTAGTCACACAGACTCCCAGCCCAGGGGGAGAAGGATATCACATGCCTTGCAGGGCTATGCAGGGGTTGCACTTGGGAACAGAGAGAACCAGCAGGGGTTTTGAGAGCCAGGTAGTAACAAGAGGATGAGGTGCCCCTTGGCTCACATAAGAGGATGTGATTGATTTTTTTGAATAATTCCACAGGCTGGCAGGGAACTGAAGGCTGTCAGGTTGAGGACCTGGTAGAGAGCAGCTGGTCTAGCTGATAGGAAACCTGACCAGGTGAGGACCCTTTCCTGCTGGGTGGGGAGCATAGTTCGTCAGAGCAGGAGAATTCATGGTTAAGACTCTGGGGCCCTATGAGGCTCAAAGATGTCAAAGCAACACTTGAAATTTTAGGTCTTACAATACACCTGTATTCTGAAAACTGCACAACACTGCTAAGAAAAATTAAAGAAAAACTAAATAAATGGAGAGATATACCATATTCATGGATGGGAATAGTTAATATTGTTAAAATGTTAATTCCTCCCAAATGTATTCGACTCAATCCAAATCAAAACCCCAGAAGGCATTTTATAGAAATGATTTTTCAATTTATATGGAAAGATAAATGACCAAGAATAACCAAAATAATTTTTGAAAAAGAGGACCTTGCCCTAAGTGTTTTAAGATAAACTATAAAATACAAAACTACAACAATCATGAGAGTGTGTTATTGGCATAAGGACAGACATTAATAGAGCAGAATAAAGTCCAAAAATAGACCTGCATATTGATTTTCAACAAAGGTGCCACGGCAATCCAATGGAGTAAAAGCTAATTTGTTCAATAGGTGGTGATGGAAAACTGAATATCTATAAGGAAAATAAAAAGAACCTTAACTCTTACCTCACACCACCCACACACAAAAACCAAATGAAAATGAATCACATACCTAAACATAAAAGTAAAACTATAAAACTTCTCAAAGAAAACAAACAGAAGAAAATCTTTCTGGCCTTGATGTCCCACATAAAAAAATCTTTGTGACATTGATGTCACAAAAATAAATCTTTGTGACCTTGATTTCCTATGTAGGACAAAAAACCCACTAACTATAGAGAGGAATAAATGAAAATCTTCATGTTATTGGAATTAAAGACTTCTGCTCTTTAAAATTCACCGTTAAGGAAATAAAAAGGAATGCCATAGACTGAGAGAAAATATTGCAACACTCATATTCAACAAAGGTTTTGTCCCCAGAATATATAAGAGCTCTTAAAGGTCAATAAGAAGATAAACTAACTCCCCCACCCCAACACACATGCACACAGTAAGCAAAAGATTTGAGGAGACATTTCAAAAAGAAGGAATACGAATGGCCAATAAGCTCATCAAAAAAGGCTCGACATCATTAGTCATTAGGAAAAAAACAAATTAAAACCACAGTGAAGCACCTCTATATGTTCATTTAAATAACCAAACTTTAAAAGACAAAATCAGGTGTTGCTGAGAATGTGAAGTAACTGGGAATGCAAAATGATACAAACACTTTGGAAAACAACTTGATGGTTTATTATTAAACTATTAAATTAAACAAATACTTATCATATAACCCAACAATTACCAAAGAGAAATAAAACACACACACACACACACACACACACACACATTCGTAACAGCTTTATTGATAATGGCCTGAATCAGAACACAACTCAAATATCCACCAATAGGTGAAATGAATAAATAAATTGTGAATATCCATACAATGAAATACTACTCAGTAATAAAAAATGAGCTATGGATACAAATAATACGGAAGCATATTAAAACCAAGCTGAGCAAACGAAATCAGACACAGAAAATACAGTACATTCATGCTGCATGTAGTAGTCTCCCAGGGCTGCCGTAATAAATTGTCACAGGATTGTTGGCTTAAAACCACAGACATGTATTCTCCCCAGTTCTGGGGCCAGAAGTCTGAAATCAAGGTGTCAGCAGGGCCACCCTCCCCTTGGAGGCTCTGGGGAGAATCTGTTCCCTGCCTCTTCCAGCTGCCGGTGGCTGCCAGCATTCCTTGGCTTATGGGTGCACCTGCGTCACTCCAATCTCCACCTCTGTCTTTACACAGCCGTATCCTCTGTGTGTGTAGGGCTTTACCCTCCCTCCACCTCTCTCTTACAAGGACATTTAGGGCCCACCTGGATAATCCAGAATTATCTTCTCATCTCAAAATCCTTAACTTAATTTCATCTGCAAAGACACTTTTTCCAAATAGAGGTAACATTTACAGGTTCCCAGGATTAGGACATGATATATTTTGGGCCACCATTCAACTCACTTTCAGATTCCATTTATCTGAAATTCTAGAAGGAATAAAGCTCATCTGCAGTTTCAGGAAGCAGTAGTTGCCTGGGGCCAAGGAGAGGGAGGTGATTGACTGCAAGGAGGCATGAGGGAACCTTCTAGTGGGAAGGAAGTGCTCTATGTATGATGGCGGTGATGGTTACATGGCTGTGTAAACTGATCAAAGCGCACCCTTACCATGGGTGCATTTTGTTACACACAAAAAGACTTCATTTTAAAAGAGAGCAAAAAGAAGGTAGATTTGGGAGAGAAATCTTGACAAGTCCCATTTGGAAAGTCTAGGGTGCATTTTAAACAAACAGCCTAAATGTCTGGACTGCAGGTGGTCCTGGAATCTCATGGAGAAAGAACACCATGGAAGTGGGCAAAAGGACTCGCCATATCCTGCTGCCTTCCCTTTGGTTCCATAAATACTCGAGTGGCAGATGCGGAGCTGGGGGTGTCCTGCACTGAGGTCCTGCCCACTGTGAGCTCAGGCTGTTGCGAGACTCACACCTATAACTCACTCCAGCCCAAGGCAGCTATGACAAGACCTGATGGGTACAGAATCACAGAGCAAGATGAACTATTATCCCAGAGATTGGTAAAACTGTCTGGACGGGATAGCGTTTGAGCTGGGCCCTGACACTGGAGCTGGATTTTGATACGTGGAAAGGTCAACACCAGCTGCCTCCTGCTCACATCCCCTTGGTCCCCCCCAGACCCTCTGTCCCTCTCTCCCTACCTGAGTCTACCCACTCAGGATGGCCTCCCACCAGGCATTCTTCCCTGCCTCCTGTCTTCCTGTCTTTTGCCCAAGCTGGGCCATGACATCATGTCAATTCTTTCCCTAAACTCTTCATCAGCAAAACCCCAACAATGACACTTGGCCTTTAGTCAGACATGCTGGGGAGGCCCCTCCTATAAAGAGCCAACTTGGTTGTCCCCATGTCCCAATCCACAATTCCAGCCAGAACTTTCCAAGGGCTTAACCTCTCTGACCTGACTCCTTGGTCCCTTCCTGCATCTGTTCTAACTCCAGCTTCTTATGAAACCCCAGGGGCTTTTCGGGTGGACCCTCCTGCAGCAGGGGTGTGCCGTGGGTGGTCAGGCCTCCTCCCATGACCTAGCTCCCGAGCCCACTCCCACTCCCCATCCCTGGCTCTTCCAAGGCCTCCGTTACTCAAGTCCTGGACTCTCAAGGATTAACCCAGGCCAAGGCCCCAGGGCCTCTCTGGACCAAAAAAACAAGTAATTTAAAGCTTCTGAGATCCTGGTCCCAGCACAAATCCCTGGAAGGGATTGTGCTTGGAAGTTCTTAGCCTTCTCCCTCCTCGTCTCCCAATAAGCTGGTGAGCTGCTCCCCCCCCCCCCGCCCACCCCACCATCCCTCCCTTCTTTGCAGAGTGAGGAAGGGCAGGCTTCCCGGAGCCAGGGACAGGCCATGACTGGGAAAGCTGAACGCTGTGCACTCCAGGTATGCCACCAGCTTCTTCGCGCTCACCCACGAGATACTCCACTCTGCCTGTACCCATCCTCATGGAGTGAGCAGAGCTCCACTGGCTCTCTGAGCAGCTAAGCCTGGGAGGGGGCCCAGGATGGGAAGTCTGCAGCCTGCAGGGCCACAGCCAACTCCTGGTGATGCCTCCACCTTCTGGAGAGCTCAGCAGCCTCCAATACCTGGTCCCAGGAGACAGGAATAATGCCAGGTGAAGAGGAGCTCGCAGTATTGGGCCTAAGAGGAGACCTCACCCTGGCAAGCGCCCTGAGACACCACCTTGTGTCAAAGACTTAGACCTAGAACATGTCCTAAGTGGGGCCCTGGTGAGCAACAGCACAGGCAGCAGGCTGGCCTCTTCTCTCTCCTGAAGAGCAGGCCTAGCCCATGGGCCGACGGGCCACGACACGGAGCACACCAAATGTCCGGCACAGTGTGGGGGCTATTCCAGCAGCAGGGACCTCCCAGGGGTCCACAAGGGCCCCCCGTGCACCATTATGACCCTCACTTTCTCTGGGAAACATTCAGACCCCTAAGGAAGGGAGCCCAGTGACTGAAATAGCCAAGCGGAGCCCAAACCTTACCCCACCCCTGGAGACTGCCAAGAGACAGCAGTTAAGGCTGTTCACAGTTATGTCAGCTTTTCACTCTCCTGACACTCAGGATTGCACTGTTCCTCCGACTGTAGTTGGATGAGGTCATTTGACTAGTTCTAGCCAATGAATTGTAACTGGGAGTGACATGTGCCACCTCTGGGCTAGAGCGTGTAATTGCTGGTGCATGACCCTCCAGACCTGTCCTTTCCCTCTACTACGGCAACCAGCCACGTTCCAGATGGTGCCTGCGCCAGTCAGCCTGTCCTGGAGTGAGGATGATGCTGACCTCACGCAAAGCTCCCAGCCTTTCCTCTTGGCTACAAGTATGGGCAAGAATGAAATCTTTGTCATTTCAAGTCACTGGGATTTGGGGGCTGTTGTCACTGCAGCGTAAACCAGCCTGTCCTGACTGAAACAGGACAGGGGTCGAAGGCCAGCCGGAGCTGCACATATTCAGTATCCCCTACTCCTGGGGACCCCTACAACCTCATTGCCCTGCCATCCACTTCTGACTGTGGGTCCAAGCTACTGCCTCAGTCCTAACACAGCAGGAGAGAAAGGGGCCTCAGCAGCCTGCCCGGCTTGGAGACGCTGAGTGGACGATCTTCGTCCCTGAGCCTGAGATGCCAGCCCTTCAGGATCCAGCAGATTCCAGTGCAGGCTTAGGCTGCGACAGGGGGCAAAGCCCAGGCTGTCCACCAAACACCAGGATTGAGCCGTGCTACGTACGCTGATGTCTGGCCTCAGACTCCAGAGCTCCAGCACATCTCACCTGGTTTGACTAAAGACAGACTTTGCCTCTTCCTTTCTCCTGAGCCACAGAGAGCTCCACCTGTGGGTTTCTCTTTGGCCATGGAGAGATGGGAGCTGGGGACATGCGTCTCTGACCTCACAAAGCTCACAGGGAGCTCCCACCTGAAGTCTCCACTGGGGCACCATCTTCACCTCACGTCCCAGGGGGTCCTGGTGTGACTCCAGTTCTCCCACCAATTCTCTGGCTTGTTATCTCATCTCACGGGGGACGTAGCTTCCAGTCTTCTCCCTCTGTTCCCAGCCCTTGTCAGCTCAAGCCACAGGCTACGGCCTGTCAAGCACCCTTCTCTCCCAGGAATGTCTCCTGATGGACAGAAGTTGGCCAATCATCACTGACACCGCATCTGTCTACCCTTAAGCTCCCTGAGTTCCCCACCCATTCCCATTTCTGCTTCATTACATCTCACAGACGAATTTCATCCTTTCAAGTCAGGTGGGTAGGGAGGAGAGAAGGAATGAATGAACGTTATGAACCTCTGCAATAAGCTAGTCATCATCCTTTACTCACGCAGGCTGGTGAAGGGTTAAAGGTGAAGGGTTAAAGGTGCAGGCTCTGGAACCAAACCGTCTATAACTGAATCTCAGCTCTGCCACCCACTAGCTGTGCGACCTTGGGCAAGGTGCTTAACCTCTCTGGACCTCTGTTTCCTTTTTCTGCAAAGCAGGAATAATTTGTAATGGGTATTAACAAACCACCAGTTCACTATGGCTACTGAGTGAGTTACAAGACATAAAGTGTATGCTAGATCAATGCCCAGCACACAGCACACCGTGCTCAATGCATGTGAGTTATTATGATCCACTTGCAGAGCATCTAAATGTGCCAGACACAGGGCATACAAAGGAGAACAAAATAGACCTATTCATTCACTCAACAAATATTCATTGAGTGACTGCATGTGTCAGACACTGTGACAGGACCTGAGGACATGTGTCCCTGCCCTCATGGAGCTCACAGTCTGGCAGGGGAGGGAGGTGAGCACTGAACAAGTGGATGGCGAGCTGTGGTCTGGGCTAGGAGGGAAGGGTGAGGAAGTAACAGGGGTTGACCGGGGCAGAGGAAGGGTGGGCCTGGTCACGGAAGGCCTCTCTGATATTTAAAGCACAACACGGAGCTATCACATAAAGAGCAAGAGGACGTGAGCGAGGCAGGCAGGGCCAGGCCACTCAGGCCCTATTGGCCATGGCGCACCAGGGCAACCCCCAGCCACAGGGTGGTTGTAAGCAGAGAGGCGACAGGATCCATCTCATATCTTTCAATGGGGGTATTGCAATTCCCCTTTTACTGAGGAGGAAACTGAGGCCCAAGCTGTGACTAGAACAGCCCTCATCAGCCCTCGCTCAGCGACCTGCCTGGTTACGTCCAAAAGCCCTTCAAGCTCCAGCGGGTCGTGGCGCCTGTCTTGATCTTAACCCACACCACACCCAGGACTCCGCCACGTGCAGGTGGGTGTCCAGCAAAGGTTTTCACGCCAACAGCACGTGCAAATGCACGCCCCGTGCTCCTTCCCTCCCCCACAACCACTGAAGTTGACACCCACGCCAGCAACCACACGTAAACGTGTTTCTCCCTGGGACACAGAGTTAAACACACAACCACAGAGTTCTGTCTTGGATCCAGAATGGATGGGGCCAAGGTGCCAGGGATGACAAATCTCCCAAGAAGCCAGCTCGAAGCTCACCCCAGAGACACCCCTCCCCAAAATAGGCAGAGAGGGTCAGGAACACCCGTGCAAACAGCTGATCTACAAAACCCGCACTGTGCCCACGGCTTTCCCCACCTCAGCCCTTTCTATTTTTATCAGGAGAGTGAGAGGGGGTTGCCAGGCGGGGCCACGCCGCTGTTTATGTCTGAAATTTGAAAAGATGCACAGTGTACTTGGGAGAAGGCGTTGCAGTTAAAGGAATTTCGGAGGAGAATTTCAAACCCGGCAGGGTGAATAGGTGCCTTGTGTTCTGGCTTTTAACGCTGGAAAAGCCGCGTTTCCAACCGAGGCAGGCAGAGGGGCCAGGGATGGGGAGAAAATGCCCACATGTGAGATCTGCACAGGGAGTGAGACCCAGCTCACCTGGGCACAGGGCACGACTGATTTTCAGGCTGGGGGTGCTTTGGGAGGAACCCCTTCTGTCCTTCCAGTGTAATTTCTATTTACGTATCTCCCAGTGAATTCAGAGACTTTTCTTCTCTCCTTGCCTTGCCTGATTAGCGCCTGATCAGCCATTCTCTGCTCTGCATCTGTCATCCAGCTCCTCTCGATCGGCGAGTTTCGCCGAGGATTCATTTTCTCATGTATACGTATTTGCACGTTAAGGCTTTAAGTCACTCTAATTTGTCAACTTTCTGCTTCCTAATTACATTGTAAGTGTCCCTTTGATAGCTCGCCGTCAGCCTACTCTTTCTTTAACGCACACACAACTGAGACCTGGTGGGGGATTTTACTCTGTGGACACTACAGTGGGACCCATTGGTGCTAACCCTTCAGCTGTGCGAAATAGGAAGGAAGGTGACCTCCACCCGCAGCTGAATGAATTTCATCAAGTCTCTCCTCTCCCTTTCTACATCCTTCAAAGGTTGAACCGGCACCGACAGCTCTGTAGGGTCTAGCCCAGACTATGTGAGGCCTTTTTAAGCTGGGGATCCTTGGAAGGGCTGGGGTGACTTCTAAGGGGCTGGACATCTGACCTGATGTGGGATTTGCAGGTGGACCCAATCCCCAAGATCATAGGTGTTTATCTCATTTCCCGGGTCTGGGAGTAAATGCCAAGAAGCTCTAGCCTGGCGGAGGCCTATAGCTGCAAAATTGCAACGGTTTCAAAAATTCATTGGCTGCAAAGTCCTAAGAGCCACCAGATGCAGTTGTCATGCAGTTTAACTCTTTATCTGAGGAAAGTTCGTCTCTTGACAATGTCTACATTTCTTTTTCTCCAGAACCTCCTCATATGCGTTACTTTTCCTTGGGTGTGTGAGGGTCTCTGGCATTCCTTCCCCATGTTTCTGGGTCTCTCTCTGTTTCTCTTACTATCCTTACATTTCTGTCCAACAGCTTTCTGCCTCTCCTATTATTTTCTTCCTTAATTACAGTATGCAATTAAAATATATTTGAGCATTTGTTGAACAGAATTTAATGCTCCTTGTTTTTATACCAGGCTGATCGTTTCCCCGAACTCTGCGCCCACATTCTCTCTGCCTGTTGGCCCCCTCCCCGGATGTCCCTCCACCTCTGAAAATCCAGTTTGTCTACAACAAAACTCACTGTCTTTTCTCCCCAAGCCAGGCACTTCCCTGTTGCTGTCACAGGAACTCTGCATCTCCCAATCATCCAGGTTCAGAAGGTTAAGGCCACCCTTGATTCCTGTCCATTCCCACTGCCATCTCCGTAATATCATCCCACCACCCGTAGATGCAATTTATGTACCCTGCACTGTGTTGATACATACCATATTTTTAAAAAAATTGTTTTTGAGATAGGGTCTCGCTCTGTCATCCATCCAGGCTATAGTACAGTGGCATGATCATAGCTCACTGCAGCCTGGAACTCCTGGGCTCAAACCATCCTCCCACCTCAGCCTCCCAAAGCGCTGGGATTACAGGTGTGAGCTACCACACCCGGCCATATTTTAACTCTTCAATTAGTCTTCATTTGATTTTGCATAAAAATCTAGGTCTTTGGCATCTCAAGGAAAACCACAACAACTACTACCACCACAACCACCACTACTACGACCACAGAAACAACACGATTTAACAACAAAGAGGCTGAGTTCACGAATGGCAACATTTAGTGGGAGCTGGGTAGTGGCTGCCCCTTTGGATGGGACATACACTCTCCGGTTTGCTCCCAACTTGAGTGAAGCAGGGCAGACAGAGGAGTAAATGTGGGGAGATAATGGTTATATCAAGTTCAAAACCAGACAAAACTGATCCAGCAGCCAGGTCAGAATAGTGCTCTCCCTGGGAAGGGAGGGGTATGACCAGAGGGGCGCAAGGGAGACTTCTAATGAGCTGGAGATGTTCTACACCCTAATCTGGGTTGTGATTACAATGGTGTTTCTATACATAAAAAATTCGTCAAGCTGTACACTTCAGATGTGCTTTATGTCCATTATATATTAACAAAGGAAGGAAAGGGAAAATGTTGGTACAGTACCTAGCTTAGTACCCAGCACATAGTAAGTGTCCAGTTAATAGTTGCTATTTTGGAAATTTTAAAGTACCTCTGGAGCCAGGTAGCCTGGATTAGATCCCTGGTTCTACTCTGTAGCAACTACGTGAACTTGGGCAGCTTGCTAAGCTTTCCTGTCCTCAGTTTCTTCATCAATGATATGGAGCTAACAAGAGTCCCTACCTCATAGGGTCATTGTGAGGTTTATTGAAGCAGGTAGCACAGGACCTGGCATATAGTAAGTGCTCAATAAATGTTACCCTAAAAGGAAGAAAATCCTGACACATGCTGCAACATGGAAGAATCTCGAAGACATTATGCTAAATAAATAAACCAAACACAAACAGACGAATATTGTATGATTTGCTTACATGAAGTACCTAGAGTAGTTAAATTCATAGAGACAGAAAGTAGAATGGTGGTTTCCAGGGGCCGGGGGAGGAGGAAATGAGGAGTTTTTGTTTAATAGATATAGAGTTTTGGTTTGGGAAAAGGAAAAAAGTTCTAGAAATGGGTAGTGGTGATGGTTGCACAACAATACAAACATACTTAACAACACTGAACTGCACTCTTACAATGATTTAAATGATGAATTCCATGTTATCTACATTTTACCACAATAAATAAGTAAATAAATATTACCGTGATGATGAGGCCCTGCTAGTCCACAAAGGAACCGACATTCCATTTTTCTGAACTTGAGAATTTGAGACTAGACAGAGTACTCTCAGCATTTTGGTAATGCCTGTTTTTAAATGACTATTTCAAGACTGTCACGCTAACAAGTAAATGTCCTAAGAATGAAAGGTAACCCAGTTAAATATTGTTTTCTCATTAATCTGCATTTTCTTCCCTTAAAGGAATTCTCACTAAAAAAACAAATACAACAACAGCTAAATGTCAAGAAAACTATTCCCCAGCTCCGTAACATCAAACGAGTGCCAAGTTTTGTGGAGAAAGGTCATGTCTTAGCACGTCAGTTTTAAGCCATGGAATTGCTGCCTCTACCTCTCCTATGTCATTTCTAGCAAGTGCTTTCGGGACACCATTTTTGCTCATTTTATAAGTGTGTACTCGGTATCTATATCACAGTGTGTGGAAGTCTCGTTAACAATTTTTCAGAATAATCCAATGTTTATCCCTGAAAATGTCAAGGCCAATGTGACAAAGACTAAGTGGCCGGTCCCCGGAGACTCTGATGGCTGGATGAGGGAAAACACAAAGAGCCCGCTCAGGTCGGGGTGTGGGAGGCAGCCCCTTAGGACCTGGAGTGGGGGGAGAGAAGGTGAGAGGCCCCCAAGGGCCTCCGGGCCGGAGCTGCCTGGGGAAGGGCATGCTTCAGGCACTGCAAAGCCTAAATCCTCCGACCTCTGCTCTTACCCCAGACTTGCTTGGAAAATTTGTTTTTGATGATGACAATGCTGATGACGATGACGTAAATCAACACAGTAATACTCCACTCAGTGTCGCTCACTGAGTATTCCCAACGGTAAACACACTAGTGAGCAATGAGTCAAATGCTTGCCATAAGTTCTCTTCTTTTATAAATGGCAGGGTTTTACTGAAAATAGGAACTGCTGTGGATTCAGAAAAAAAATTCAATCTGAAGCTTTGAGAAATGAGTTTCCTTAAACACGCCCTTCCATTTCTGTCTTCAGTGACGCGGCACTTTCCTGTGCAGTACGTCATTATCCCGCACGGACCTGTAGGGGCTGTAAGTGTTTCATTAACTTACTGCACGTTCTTTATTAGAATATTTCCCTCTTAGTTTGTCACTTGTACAGTGTTAAAGTAATAAAGCGGCACTTTTCAAATGTTCCACTAGTTCTCGGTAGACTCTGCTGTAAGAAGGCTTTTCCATACCATATTTCTATGGCCCTTTGCTCCCAAAAAGGATCACGATGTTCTCTATACTTATTACATATAGTATTTGTCATTGTCACACTCCCATGTGGTGGGTATTTTTAGCTACTTTTACAAACACAGAAGAGAATGTACTTACTCGAGGGCACCAAATTGCAGTGGCGGGGAGGGAAGAAAACGAACCATCCTTGCACCTTGAGTCAGATCGTTTGCTAGGTGCTGACATTCCATGTCTTATTTTAATTCTCACAGCAATTCCATGTGGTAGCTCCATTTTACAGACGTGAAAACCAAGACCAGAGAGGTTAGGGAACTGGCCCAAGCTCCCCATGCCAGAACTGGGATTCGTATCCAACACCATTGAACACACAGAGCATCTCCTCGCTCCTCAGCTTGGTTTTGTTGCGTGAGATAGACAGGAACCCCTTTCATGGTGGCCAGCATGAAAACGGACTGATAGTTTTGATCGTCTGCAAGTTTTAGTATCAACCAAGAGTATGATGTAGCCCTGAAACCCAATAATCTTTGGCCACAGCAGTAGGAGTAGAATTTCCAAATGGTGAGAGAGAACAGTCATCCGGTTGCTCCCTGGTCAGTCCACAGCTGGGCTTGTGCATCCAATACTGGGCATTGCATTTTAGAGGGACAATCACAAACGGGGGTTTCCAGAAAGCAAGGAGTCCAGAAGCAAAATCCCTGGGAAACAGTTGAAGGACCTGTGAGGAGAGGCATGGAGGGGTGACATGAGAACCCTCCTGGACTAACTGGAGGCTGTTCTATAAAAATTAGACCACATGCTCATGCAGGGGCATTGCATGAATGCTTCAGAGGAATTCTGCAGACAACTGACAGCAGGACTTAGCAAGGTACTTACATGGTGTCCCCATGTAAGGGGACAGGCACTCCACGGTGATACAGTTAGACAGATTGGAAGCTTGGCCATCCTCTAAGGGTCAGTTTAATGAAGGGAATGTTGACGCCAGCCTCCAAGATGCTCCCCAACAGTCCCCATCCCCTGGTGTTCACACACTTGTATGTCCCCTCCCACATTAATTCAGGGCTGGCCCTGTGTGACAGTATAATAAAGTGGAAGTGACAGTGTGTGATTTCCAAAGCCAGGACATAGAAGCATTGCAGGTTCTATGTGGCCTCCGTATCACTGGCTGTGGTCGAGGCCAGTTGCCGTGTGATGAGGATGCTCGAGCATCTCCGCTGGGTGGCCGGTGTGGAGAACTGAGGCCACCTGCCAATCATGGGAGGGAGCCACCTTAGACATGGACCTCAAGCTTTCAGCTGACTGTAGCTGCAGCCGAACAGCTTTGTGGGATAGTCCAGGCCGGAACTGCCTAGCTGAGCTCCCAAATTCTTGATCCCTAGAATTATGAGAGATATTAAGTGACTATTGTTGTTTTAAGCCACTAAGTTTTGGGGTGGCTTGTTATACAGCCATAGTAACTGGAATATGGAACCATGTCATGCTAGGAGGGCTGTCTCTACTACTCTGCTCTAAAACTCAGCCCTAGGCTCAGTCCTGTGCAACACTTTTACGAACAGCCTGAATGAAGACACAGAAGTGGCACACTAGTTAGCTTTGTAGAAAGTCCGCTGCTGGTGGGACTAGGAAACATGAGAATGACAGAACGAAGATCCGAGATGATCAGAAGTGGTGAGCCGAATTTATTAGGGTAATATTTAATAGAAGCAAAGATAAAGTCCCACACTTAGATTAGAAAAACCCATCGAACCAGGACAAGCCAGGGGAGACGTGGGGTGCATAGTAGTGCGTGTGGAAAGGAGGTATGAGTTGGCTGCACGCTCAGCATGAGTAATGGTGAAGTTGTCAAAAAAGCACATAAATGTAGGCTGCATTACCAGAAGCACAGCACCCAGACAAAGAGGATGAGCTCTCCTCTGGGCTGAGCATACTAGCAGGAGGACTGTGCTCAGTTCTGAATCACCCTTTACGTGGGACACAGGGAGTCCAGACCTGATTTTAAAAGACTGGTAGGGGAGGGAGAGGTCTGTTGACTGAGACAGGTGAGGAAGGAGGAAAGGAATGAGGATTCCCAACCCAAAAGAAGAAGCAGGGAGAGACTTGAAAGCACTGATTTCAAATACAGAAAGATCTGTCACATGGCAGGAAGTCCGGGGACAGGATCTGGGGATGGAAACGGGTCTGTTTTGTTCACTGCTGAATCCTATGTTGGACCTGAGTAGGAGCTTCCATGAAAGCTGAGAGCTACCTAAACACTAGATCCATGAGAAATTGGGACATGACCCTAGAAGGGGGTAAAACCCATGAGCATGTCCAAGCAGAGTCTGATGCTCCACTTGAGGGGAAGGTCACGGAGAGGACGGACATACCGTATGAAGGGATGTCCTCAAAGTTCTTCAAGAGTCCTTCCCGGCTCTGAGATGCTCTCACTCAGCAATTTTGTGATTGAATGAGTAGAACCTGCTGAATGATGTCGGCACAGTGCTTCTCGAACTTCACCAGGTACATGGAACACCTGCGGGATCTTGTTAAAATGCAGATTCTGATTCCATAGTTGGGGTGGGGCTACTGAGATTCTGCATTTCAAATAAGCTCCCAGCTGACGCTGCTAGTCTGTAGACCAACTTCGAACAGCAAGAGGTTACAACTTGCCAAAGACAGCAGATTGGATCAGGCAGCCTGGAAAAGGCATTAAACAACTGTAAAGTATTCTAGCAGAGGAGCGATGACCAGCTCCAGAAATACTGCACAGGAACAGGACTCCTGAGTTAAACAGAGGAGCATGTACATGCCACCAAGGGCCTTCTGACACTCACGTCCTTAGATTCTCTGATACGGTCTTTAAAGTGTCCCAACACTTTACCATCGTCCTGGGTTGCCTGCATCCTTCAGGGGTAGGCAGTGTGGGGTCATGCCAACCTGCACGCGCATCCCATTCACTGCCTTGGTGGCCTCGAGGCTCGGTTTCTTAGCAGTGTGTAAACGGGAATAATGTCCACCCGAGAGGCCGTTGTACCCACAGCATCTGACACATAATAGGCGCCCAGTATGTGTTTCTTGGCCTCTTTACAACACTGCATGATCAATAAAATGTGTTTCCTTCATTATAAAGATGCAGTGCCTAATTAATATTTGTCCTTGACTTGAACTGTCCTTCGTTAACCTCACCTGTCCTAGGATACACGTCAAACATGACTCCATTTTAGAAATGAGGGCAATTTGTTCTCACCTACAACATCAGGCAAATATCAGCATGAGAATCCATGGCCCTTCCTGCTGGAATTTTAGGGATTGTTTTTTCTAGAAGAGTCATTTCCCCTGGTCCAGGCACTGAGGCCGGTAACTAATAAGATTTCACCTCATTTGCCTGAGAGGAAAGCCACTGTTTTCCCCTGAGGGGCTTTGGTCACCAGCGTTTCAGCAGTGCCCTAAGTGCTCTGAAACGTAGAGACTTGACTCGGTGAAGATGACAGACACAGGTAGAAAAGGGGTGAAGTGAAGAACCACCAGCCAATGGGACACTTTAGCCACAGCTCCCAGAGGCAGGTGGGTGGGGAAAGCACTACTCCCCCTCCCCGGGGCTTCACTGCCCTGCACAGCGGAGGTGGGGCAGGGACTTGCAGAGAATGTGCTGGGCCAAGGCCAGTCCTGTCCCCAAGCAGAGATAGCCAGTGTAGTGACCACACAATTCCAGAGGATTCCCCCTGAGGAAACCAAAGCACTTCAGTTCCTTTCAATCAAGGAACTGATTAAAGCTTGTTCTATTATCTCTGTAAGGGGCAGCCCCCAAACATTCCACTTTTCTTCTCCATTCCGCCCGTCCTTGCCCAGCGAGAGGGTCAGGAAGCCTGCACCCTACTGACTGAGGCCACTGCATCTTAGCGGGAAGCACCGCCAGCTTCTCCATAAGAACTCTGAAGGTCACCGGGCAGCTTGGGTTCTCCAAAAGTGCAGTGGCTTCAGCAGCAGCTTGTGTTGCAGAGAGCACGACCTTGGGTTTGAACTCGGACCCCACCTTTAGTAGGTAACTCCAACACTTTCTGAGCCTCATTTTCACATCTTTGCGGAGGGGCGGGGGGGAGGTGCTTGTGTTATTTACCTTGTTAAGCTCTTTGGAAAAATTAAATAAAATATTAATGTATGTTACACAACTGGCTCATAGTCAAAAGCTGTTAGTTCTTTTACTCTTTTTCCTGGAAACAAGATTATTCAAGAATGTCACAGAAGTACTGGAGCTATAGAGGTACCGGAGGATTCTTGCTTCATCCTAGATGTCCTTGGTCTCTCCCAGGGATTTTGAAGACTCTCGGCCTTTTGCCCTGAGACTGCCAGCTCCCGGTCCACCTCCAAGGCGGCCGCCTTATCTCCTCCTTCCGCACCCCCTGCCATCCCGGTGTACCCCACCCCAAAAAAACTTTCAGCCGGCTCCTCAGTAAGGGTCCTGCCAAACTGTGGCCGAGAGCGAGGGGCCGCGCCCTCCCTTGGTCGCGTCCTGCCCGGCCTCAACGGCAGACCCCGCCCGGCGCCCCGGAGACCCGTCCAGCCGCGGGGCCCGGCCGCTCGGGGTGCTCCGAGGGTGCAGCCCTCCGGGCCCCTCCGACTGCGGAGCTGCCGACCGCAATGCAGACGCTGGCCCTCCAGCCCTCCTCGCGCCGCCTTCCTCCCGCCGGCCCGGGAGCTGCCGGCTCCGCGCCGCCACGCGGAGCGCTCCTCCCGCGCCCTGCGCGCCCGGCGGCTTCCCCAGTGGCGCGCCGGTCCGGAGCCAGGGTCCAGCGCGCTCCAGACGCCTCTGCCTCCCCCTCCCCCCGCCGGCCGCCCCTCGGTCCCCCGGGGGTGGGGTTTTCCTTTGCGCTCGCCCCCTCCCGCCCCCCACCTCTGATGTGCCCTCCCCTCCCCCGCCCGCCCCTATGTATGTGTCACCGCGCGCCATGCCCGCCCGCCCGCCCGCCCACCTACCTCCACGCCGCTCCAGAGGGGGCTCGCAGAGCTGAGGACGCGCGGCGCTGCTCAAGGTCTCTCTCTCTCTCTCCGCACCCTCGCCGGCCGCATCTCACGCGGGTGCCAGGGGGCTCCGGGCACATTTCAGTGTCCCTTCCCTCAGCCAGCGGAGACTCCGCAACACAGCCGCTGCCGCTGCGGCCACCGCCCGAGGGGACCTGCGGATAGGACGCCGGCAGGAGGAGGGGTGCGCCGCGGTGCGCAGCGCCCGCACAGAGCGTCTCCCGGCTGCGCAGCGAGACCCGGGCCTCCCGGCCCCCGGAGCCCCCAGCCGCCTCGATAGGAGTGTGGGACTGAAGTTCTTGGAGAAGGAGTCCAACTCTTCAAGGTAACTGTCAGCGTACCTCCAGAGAGGCTCTCCCAGGGCGCCCGGCCAGCCAGGAGCGGGCTGAGGTGGCCGCCTCTGTGCCGGGGCTGCGCTGCCTCGGTCCCGCCCTGGACATGTGTGTGCCGGGGGCTGCCCGCACCCACCGGCTGCGTCCGCGGTGGAGTTGAGCAAACTTTCTGTCTGTTGCAGACTCAGAGTGAGGGGGGCGAAGGAACACGTGAGGAGGGGCGCTTATCTCCTAGTCCCCCAGGATGAAGGAACAAGAGAGCCTTTACTCCAAACTCTTGTGTGCTTTCAAGTCCTAGGGTCTCGAAGGACCCATAGTTGACAGAATAGCGGCTTTAGAGTTGAGGAGATGTGGGTTCGAATCCCCGCCGTACTACTTTTGAGCTGGAAGAGATGCTTCATCTTCCTGAGCCTGGGCCTGCCCTCTGTCCTCAGGGGAGGGGAGGTCTCCCGGACAGGCATAAATGAAATGAGGTGGACAGTATGTCAGGTACACAGCAGGTGCCTGGGCTGAGACTGAGACAGACCGTTGGTCCCGCTTCCTTGGCTACTTGGCTTACTCCAGGGGCCCCAGTGTACCTAAAGAGGTGGAGGGAAGCCCAGAGATCGGCAGAACGTGGGACAGGGCCAGCGAACTGCCGGCAAGGGAGGTCAGTGCTCTGAACATGCCGGTGTCCACCAAGAGGCGTTTCTCAAGGAAGAACGAGGAGGGGAGATGAGGACACATGACTAAGGGCGGTGTTTCCAGCTCTGGGTTCCTCTGCCAGTGAAGCCAATGCTGGTGGAGCACGAACCCTTTCCAACCCTGGGGTTGGGTTGGAGACTGCAAATGTGTCAACTGAGCCCACATTCTAGGCAGAGCAAGCTGTGGGGGTGGGGGCCTGTCTCTGGTTGGGGGACAGGATCCAACCCAAACTTTTCCATCATTATCCTGCTTCCAGTCTGTGAGCTGTGTTAAGACAGGATTCTACTAGGGTTTCACCATTAAGAAGCTCCGGTTCCTACATTTTGATTGATGGGTAAATTCCATTTCTGTGGGGGTGGCTGCCAGGAAGAGAAGGAGGAAGACGCCACGCTGAATTGGGTTAGCGTGGTGTTTCGTTCTGGGTGCTGCTGTGGGTGGGTGTCTGGCAGTTTAGGGCGAACTCTGGATCTTGGAAACACACCCATCTCATCTCAAGAGGAGGGCAAGCGAACCCAAAAAGGTGCAATGGCTTTCTAAAGTCATTCTCTGACTTAGGGCAGGACTAGAGTCTAGATGATGCCATAGTCAATCCCTCATCCCGATTTGAGAGTCCAGAAGTCTGGGCTCTAATCCTCATCTCTCTTCCTTGCCTTCCTGGTTGCCATGGACAAGGAGCCATCGGGTTGCCCGCGTCCTGGGCTAGGCGGTTTGGGAGGCACTGTGGGGATAGACGGCAGAGTTGGCTTGTTGTCGCAGAGCCCAGGGCTGGAAGGCCAAAGGGGATGACAAGCCGGAGGCTTGCTGAGGGTGGGAGCGTTGGGAGTCGGGAGACTGGGAGGGCGGTATTTCTACCCTGAAGGAAAAAATTACAGAACAAAAGATCTCCCAGTTTTAAAAGCTTTAGATTAAAGTATCAAAAGGGAGAAGGTATCTCTCAGAGGAATGCTGGGATTCCTCAGGTCATGCGGAGCCGTGTCTAATTTAGACGTACTCATGTACAGATTCTAGCGCCGCAGGATGTTCATTCATTCCCCACTCTCTACTGAGCGCCACCTAAGTGCCAGGCTCTGTGCTCAGTGCTGGCCCACGGCGGGTACCCGATAAACAGTAGCTGTGAGGTGACCCAAGCAGACGGCTCAGCACCAGGACTGCTACTGGGCAAGTATTCAATAACTGTTTGGTATTATTACTACTATTATTATTATTATCAGTTCTAATAGTAAGTAGAAGTTTTTCTTTTCCTAGAATTTGCAGTGCAAATTGTACGTAAATGGGGATTCTTGATTTAATGTTTGAAAGCCCTCATCGCACGCAGGCCCACCTCTTGCCCCTCCTCCCCATCTCACATGCGCACCCCATCCCAGGTGGCTCCTGACCCCTGCCTGCCAAGCTGCTGCGCTCTCCCTCCTCTGAGAGAGAGCTCACCTCCTGCGATGGCGGGGAAGAGCCGGGAAGACGGGCAGCCTGGCGTGCAAGGCAGACCTGGGCTCCAATCCCAGCTCAGCCACTTACTGGCTACGTGACTTAGATGAGGTTACTGAGCCTCCCTTTCCTCTTCTCTAAAGTCGAGATTTTCTAGATCCCCAGTAGGGGATTTTTGTGGGGATTAAAAGACACAATGTGGGTGCCTTGTCCAGCTGTCAGCGGGCACCACAAACCTTAATTCCTTTCCTCTAATGGTTCCTAGGTCCTCTTGGGATCACAAACCCTAAGTTCAGGCTAGTACCAATTTTGAATATTCTGTCTTGGTTGGAAGACTGCATGTCCCAACTTTTGGTGTGATTTTTTAATGATGTCTTCTAGAACTGAGTCCCTCCAAGGCCCATCTTATTGGGCACTTAGACCTCAGCTGAGCAGAGGAAGCCCTGCTTGGAGTCCCGCTGCTGGTCTCTCTCTGCTCCCGCAGAAGTGTCTAGCAAGGATTTGTGCCGCTGCAGGTTGTAAAACAAATTTAGTGGGGGTTTTAATGAAATAGGAAGAATAGGTGATCTCATGGTGCCTCCCACGTAGTATGTAAGGGTAAGTATTATTTCCGGAAACTTGTATTTCTGTTCTATATTTTATAGCACTCAATGAGGGTATGTGTGTTTATAATATAATTGTATCTATGAAAATATATACAAATTTTATATTGGTATCTTTTTTATTTTTTTTTAACTTCGGGTTGGGTTGCAGTCAAAAAAGTTTGTAAGACTCTGGTCCGGATGATGTTTCTCTCTCTGAGGACTTCCTGCCCCCGGGCTCCAGGTGGTGGGCTCTGGGGCATTCTTGCTGCCACTGTACCGACACCTGGACTGGACAGTGAAGGGTCCTGGGGTGGAAGCCGGGGGTGAGAGGAAAGGCAGTTGAAGGAAGAGGACCCAGAGTCAGAGAGGAAGAAGGAGCGGAGGACAGGTGTGGAGTGGACCAGGGGAGGGCGCAGAGCCAGCCCTGCCCTGGGAAAGGGTCTGAGAGTGGGGGCACATCTTGGAAACAGGAGCCTTCCTCTCTCGCTGTCACCAGGGCCCGGCCTCGCCGCAGTCTAGGCCCTGACCGGAGCTTGGCTGCTGGCCTCTTAACTTAACTAAGCCCTGTTCAGTGGGGTAAAGGGGCCCATCTCTGTGGCGTCTCTCCTAGGGTGGCTGCCAGGGAGGGGTCGGTTGGAGATGCAGTCTGCAACAGAGGGGAGGGCCGGGCAGTGGGCAGGGCACGGGAGGGCTGGATGGCGAAGCCGGAGTGCAAGCGAGGAGGACCAGGGAGAGGGGGACTTTGTAAGGAAAACGGTAAAACGGTTCCTTTTTTCAAAAGTTGAATCCAGGGCAAGAACGGAAACGGTGGAGTTTACTTTTAAAAACTCAGAGCCTCCTTGTAAGCAGCCGAGTGTGTGTGTGTGTGTGTGTGTGTGTGCTGGGAGGGCGGGTCCTGTGGACTGGCCTGGCCTGTGAGAAGTGACTTCTCTCCCTCTCAATGGCCTTACAGTGTATCCTAAAGAAGCTTTTTGTTAAACTCATGAATAGGTGGATTTGGGCATCACGATTTGGATATTTGGTTACCTTTGAGGTTACATGTTTTTCCTTTTAAGACATGCACTCAAAAAAGGAGCTACCTCTGCTGTGTAGGGTCGCTATTTGGGGGGAGGGGAGTTGCCTGTCTCTCTGTAATTGATTGACTTCAGGGGGCAGGGTAAGAAGGAGAAACACAGGACTAGGCATGTCTGCAGTGCCTGGCCTGAGCGACTGCCCCTCCTCCGCCCCTGCTCTTGGCAGTCCCAAAGCCACGGATGCCCAGGGCCTTCAGGGCTGGTGATGGCGCAAAGAGGACCCAGGCCCAGAGAGGGAAAGGACTGTGCCCCAGGCCACCCCAGAGTAGGCTGGTAAGGATGATGTGGACAGGAATCCAGACCTTCGGGGCCCTCGTCCCAGAACATGCCGTGCTCACAGAGACCACTCATTCATTCATCCATGTGTCATTCTTTCAGCAGCTCTTGCTGCGTGCCAGATACTGTGCTAGCTGCAGGTAACACGGCAGCGAATAAATCCACTCTCCCTTCTGCCCTCTGCCTACTCACAGTCTGATGGGGAAGACAGGCTGCAACTGACACTGACCCTTCATTTCCATGACGCAGTGATTCTCAACTGGGGGCTACTTTGCACCCCTGGGAACATTTGGCCATGACTGGAGACATTTTTATTGTCACCGTGGGAGAGTGGGATGCTACTAGCTTCGAGTGGGTAACGGCCAGGGATGTGGCTAAGCATCTCACTGTACAGGGCAGCACCCTCCCACACACTTGCAAAATAGAGAATTGTCTGGCCCAAAATGTCGAGGGTGCCCAGGTTGAGAAACCCTACTCCAGAACTTCATTCAGTTACTGGACTGGGCCACCCCCAACTGTGCGGAACAGCAGGGAGGCTGTGGATAGGAGGGCCAGAGGGAGGGTTTGGTAGACGACAAATGCGAAGAAAAAAAACAACAGGCAGAGCCACAGTGGTAAAGTAGAAAAAACGCAGGCTTTGGCGGCCCAGATCTAGGCTGTGTGCCCTTGGGCGAGTCAGTTATCCTATCTGGGCCTCAGCTTCTCCATCTGTGAAATGGACTGGCCGGGCAGTTGTGAGGGCTCAAGATAAAGCAGATAAAGGACCTAGCACCAAGTAGGTCTACAATAAAATGGCAGCTGTTGTTTATTATCTTTGAGGGTTTTAAAGATTCCAGTATGGAAAATTACAGCATCAACAGGTTCAGTCATGTGATCATGAAGCCAAAGAAGATTGTTGTTTGGGGCAGGGTTGCCATAGCAATCCCTTCTGCTGGGCCGGGCAGTGGGTGATGTCAGCATCTCCCCCACACACAAGTCTCAGCAAGGAGTCGAAGTGGGGAGGGTGTGCTCCGGCGGGGAGCCCGCTATGCGCTGTCCTCCAGTGTGTGCAGTGGAAGAGCACTGCACTGGGAGTCACATGAACTGGGCACTGAGTGGCTGCATGACCGAGGGAAAACTGCTTCATCTCACAGCCTCGGGTTCCTGATCTACACAGATCAGGATACTAAGGCCTGTCACAGACCAAGATCTGGTGAGATCCCACTGCCCATGGATGTCCCTTGTAGGGGTGCCTTAAAGCCAATGCAGAGACCTTTTGTGTCTGGAGTGCACTGTACCTAACCCAGTGCCACGCACACACACCAGGCTAGTTGAGTGAATGAATGAATGAACAGACCAGTTCTTGACAAGAACGCCATAATGCCCGGATGGGTAATCCATAACTTTGCCACTCCTCCATCCCTCGCAAGCCCCCTAGGATTCGGGGTGGTTCCCAGTAAGTGCCAGGTCAGGTTACAGCACCCAGACAACAGCGTCCTCCAGAGGGCACAGTGGACATAGCAACTGCACAATGACAATGCCAAGGGTTGTGGGTCATCAGAGCTGAAGAAAACCGAGCTACGGAAAGAGAACCAAATCAAGGTCAGGAACCAGAGACTTATCTCAACGCAGACACGTCATTGAACACCTCCACGTTCTTACCTGTGAAATGGAGTTGAGGTCACGGTAAATTAGGCCTGACTGAAAGCCGCTAGCCAAAGGGGTGGATTTGGGTAAATCGTCAAATTTCCCTGAGCGTCTGTTTCATAGAGTCAGAAAACGAGGCAGAAAGGGATTGAGGGTTGCCACACTGCCGTCTTCATTATGCAGATGGGGAGGCCGAGTCCAGAGGAGGAGGGCACTTGGACGGGGGCACGGGCCGCTCTGGGCAGGGCCACCGCCTGCCACCCAGGCTTCCAAGAGGCTCCTCCCCTCTCACCGCAAGTCCCATGCAAGCCAGTAAAAGGAGGCATCAGATCGCAGAAACACTGTGCCATCCAATCAGAACCCGAGGGTGGACAGATTTGGCCCTAGGGCCACCATTGTTCACCTGTGGGACATCTGGCTCTGTCCCTCCATGTCCTCACCAGTTCCAGGGCTGCTTTTGGGAAAAAGCTTCATAAGAGAAAAGTCCAAGGCAAGGGGGAACCCAGCCTCCCACCGCCCTCAGGGAACTGGCTTCCTTGTCCCAACTGCACCCTCAGATATCTGGTATGGGGGATTTTTCCCGGCAAGGTCTGGACCTTGGCCTGACCTTCGCCCCACTCCTTCCCTCCCCCACCAGGTGCTCCCTCCCTCCGCCAGCCTCTCACTTCCACCTGCACGTCCAGATGGCTCAGGGGAACACCTGGATTTTACCATGACTCAGGGACATAGTGATGTTTCTTAGCTTTACAAGACACTGACAAAGGCTGTCACTGGACGTAGACTTCAGTCCCTGGAGTTAGAAGCATCTGAGGAGCTTTTGAGAAATGCAGGTGCCTGAGCCTTAATGTGCCCCGAGAGGTTCTGCCTCAGTGAGATGGGGAGGCGGGAAATCTGTGTTTTTCACAGCCACCCTAGGTGGTTCCTGTGGGGTCTGGTTTGCGAGCCCCTACTCTAACGCCCAGAGCAGTTCCTCCGGGTGCTTTGGGTTTTAAGCTCTTCTCTCCAGTCCTGCGTCTCGGGTCACTGGCCCTCCGCTCCCCAAAGGCAGAACTACAGCCTCTGCCCCCAGTTTGTCCTTTAGGGGAGCGAGAAGGTCAAGGCCTGCTTCCCCTGCCTCCTCCTTCCTGTCTGAGACAGGGCCCCTGCGACATAGCGGCCCAACGTAGGGACCCCCTCCCCGGCCCCCCAACCCCCCCTTCCACCGTACACTGCAACCTTCCTTTAAAGGTTGGCCGTGCTGGATGCTCCTTTTAGTTCTATTTTTCTGGATTTAAAAGATGTGAGGAGAGAGGTGGAGCATTCAGTGTGGCTTACCAGGGCAGAGTGGCGCCCCTTCAGCCGATTCCCGCCTCTGGACGTGTTGTCTATGCCTGGCTGTCCCAGTCCCTATGTGAGCTGCAGGTCTAACCCTGTATGTTCCGCTTGCTTGTTGGGCAACTCTAGGGGGTGCCAGTCTGAATAGCACCCTCAGCGGGTGAACGGTGGCCCCTGGAGCTGAGCAAAGAGGTGCCCTGTCTGCATGCTTGCCTCTGCCCCCCATCCTCATCCTCGTCCATGGGCATCACCCCCACTCTAGGCCCAAGGGCCCGGCCACAGGGCTTCTTCATCCCTCCCTGGGCCCTCCAACCCCCTAAAGCAGCCTCCTTCTGGGATCCCTACTGGTTTCTTAAAGGCAACCCACGCAGGCTTCTGCTATGACTTGTTTATTAATGTTTTGCAGAGATGGCCCCCTGGCTTGAGGGCCCTGATTGCTTGGGTTGCCTTCACACCCACTCCTGCGGGGGAGGAGTATCCCACTGAGACCCTCGCATCTGCCCTCCTCTCTGGGAGCTCCATCTGCCGTCGAATGACTCAGGGGCTCTGGGTTTATCTGTGATGGGGTCAGCATGACTTGTATATACCAGAAAAGGCTCTGACAACTGTCAGTGGCTGGAAAATGGAGTCCCACCCCCTCCTTAGTCGCTGCAAGTAGTGTGTGGAGTGACCGCTCTCAGATGCAAGTAGCAAGATCAAGATTATTTGCACATCCCTCTCAGCTCTCTGGGGACTGCAGAGGCTCTTAGAAGACCTTAGAGATGGTCCAGTCATGCTTAGAATCAAGCCTAGTCCCCTTCTTTGGCCCGTAGGCCCTGGAGCTGGCTGGTGTTCCCTCCTCCCCATCACTCTCCGGCCAGTGACCTCCCACTTCCTTCCCACCTCAGGGCCTTTGCACTCTCTGTCCCCTGCCTGAGTGTTCTTCTCATAGGGTTTTGCATGGCTGGTTTATTCTGGTCGTTCAGGTTCAAATGTCGCCTCCTCCAGGAAGCTTCTTTGCCCACCCCACCCCCTGGCCACCCTTTGTTACATTTTCTCTTAGCTTATCATTGTCTGGAAGTGTCTGGTTGTTTGGTTTCCATGGCGGCTGTCTGCCCCTCACCGCTCCACCAAGAATAAAAACTTCACGGATTGGAGACAGGAGCCCCGTCTGCCTTGCCCACTGTGTGTCCAGTGCCCAGGAATGCTTGGCACACAGGAGGTGCTCAGGACAAGTCTGTGAGCTGGACAAATAACTTAAGTCCAGTGCTTTTCAAGCCATGCTCCAGGGAGTCTGGGGGTGGTCTATGACACCCTACAGGAGCCAGAGTGGTGGATCGGCAGGGGCACAGCTAGTGATTCAGGGTCTCATGATAGACAAGAAAACTGGGACCCAGAAAAGAATATGCCTTCACCCTGGCCATGGCTCAGGGACTCTGCACAGTCAGAACGACCACCACCTGGGCCAGCTCATGCTCAGCCACCAGAGGGAGGGACCAATGACCCAACTGAAGAGAGGGATGGCCACTGCCATGTGCCAGCCCCTCATCTTTCCAGCTTCCCTTAGTAGACATCATGGGGGAGCCACTGCCTTTAGGAACAAATTAGTATTTTTGGTTCCTTCCACCTGTGGAGCCTCAAGTTCTGTCGCTGGTCTACCCAGCAGGCACCGTGGGCCATCTTTCATCTCGTTCCCTTTACAGCTTCGAGCTGCAGGGTCCCAGCACCTCTATTGCAGGGGAGGAAGCAGGCCAGGCACTGGGGACAGACGGAGAATAACGGGTGGTGTCCCTGGCCACCCGGAGTCTTCACAATGGGGTGACCTCAGTGGGCACCTCCCCTCAGCCATCACTGTCCACCCTGAGTGACACCTCACCTCCACCCCTGTGGGGGGCTTCCTGAACCTCCAGTGCCGTCTTGTCTTTGCTCAGTTGTGCTGGTGACTCCAGCACATTGTCACCAACATTTTTATTCCCAGCTCAGGAAGGTCACATCCAGCACTTGGGCTCACAAAAGGACCCATTAGGCCATTGTCTTCTGGGAGTGGGTCAGGTCGCAGGGCTCCAAGCCCAGTTTGGTCGCTTCATCAACAGTGTGACCTTGACAGAGGGGATTAGTCTTGCTGTGCCTCAGCGTCCTTATCTGTGAATTGAGTATGATGACTCTCACCCTACAGGTTTGTGGGGAGGGTAAAAATGAGATAATGTAGCTAAACCATGGTACCTCGCACAGAGCAAGCACGCTCCAAGCAGTAGCTGCTGTTGACTAAGAATGTCCCAGACCGGTTCTTGGCATCTCTGAACCTGACATTTTGATAGGTGATCCTGTCTTAGCTGTGACTGCCTCCTTTTGCCCAAAATGAAGTTCCTCAGCTGCTTTCCTTCCCATTTATGCTCTTAAGATAGCCGCACCATCTCGCAGCAGAAAGGGACCTCAGGAATGCGAGAAGAGCCACATGTTGTCTACCTGTTCAGCTAGGGGACAGGGCAGATGACGAAAGCCAGGTCTGGTTCCTGATAGGCCTGGTAGCCGCAGCGGGCCCTGTTGTACCCAGGGCTCCCTCATTGCATAGCTCCAGAGGGTGCCATTCCATCGCGGTCCATGTGAATAGAGGCCCCTGGAATTGTGCAGTGCACGGCCTTTGCAATTGTACCTGTCAGCGCTGATTGTACCCCGCTCCTTCAACCATTCCGTGGGACCACGGTACAGACGCTACACTACAAAGGACGCATGAGCGAGAATCGCTCTTCAGGTGTTCTGACTGCCAGCCAGCGTGGCCGTGCTATCAGGAGGGATGTGGGGGTGGGGGCTGGTGCAGGGGTGGGAGCTGCCTCTGGCCCCTCTGATCTCCTTCTCTGTCCCCTGTCCTCCTCTCCTGGGACTGGCAGTGGAGAATTCTCAATGCACCAGAAGAACCTCTGATGGTTCTGAGCAGGTTAAGGCAGCTGAACAGACTTGGTTCTGGCTCTGGCTGAAACTTTGGTCTTCCTTGTCCCATGTGTACCTTAGAAGAAAAGCTGCATTGAGTCCGGCCAGGACAGAAACCTTGAAAAAACTTTCACTTCTGGGATTTTTTCTTAATAAAAGGCAGGATGTGGGATATGGTTCTCTCTTCTCCTGGTTCTGTTGGAAATAGAGAAATTGTGTATCAGTGGGGATGGAAGAGAGATGGAGAGGCCAGACCAAGGCCAGGAAGCCAGACCAAGAAAGTCACGAAGGCTTTAAAGCAGAAGGGCAGATGAGAAAGATTCATCAAGAACAATCCCAAGGGCCGAGCGCAGTGGCTCACACTTGTAATCCTAGCACTCTGGGAGGCCAAGGTGGGAGGATCTCCTGAGCTCAGGAGTCTGAGACCAGCCTGAGCAAAAGCAAGATCACGTCTCTACTAAAAATAGAAAAACTTAGCCAGGCATCATGGTGCACGGCTATCGTCCCAGCTACTCAGGAGACTGAGGAAGGAGGATCACTTGAGCCCAGGAGTTTGAGGTTGCTGTGAGCTAGGCTGATGCCATGGCACGCTAACTGGGGTGACAGAGTGAGACTCTGTCTAAAAAAATAAAAAGTAAGGGAAAATAACAATCCCAAGACATGAAATGCTCTGTCTCCACTGAGAAAAGACAAAAGGAGAGATTTAGATTAAACATAAGAAATAGCTTTCCAAAAAATGCTAAGTGACCTGGAGGTTGACTGCCACGTGAGATTGAGGAATCTCCTTTATTAAGAAGTTTTTAAATGTGTAATGGCATTATAATAAAAAGCTACCCTTTGTATTGAATTTGTTTCCTAGGGCTGCTGTAACAAAGTGCCACAAGCTGGGTGGCTTAAAATGACAGAAATTTATTGTCTCAATTTTAGAGGCAAGAAATCTAAAATCAAGGTACTGACGGGGCCATGCTCCCCCTGAAATCTGTAGGGAGAATCCTTCCTGGCCTCTTCCTAGCTTCTGGTCATGGCTGTCAATCTTTGGGGTTCCTTGGCCTGTAGCTGCTTCACTCCAGTCTCTGCCTCTGTTGTCACTTGGCATCCTGCCTGTGTCTGTGTCTGTGTCTTCACATGGCCATCTTCCCCTCTGATAAGGACACCAGTCATCTTGGGTTAAGGGCCCATCCTAATGACCTCATCTTAACTTGATTACATCTTCAAAGACCCTGTTTCCAAATAAGGTCACATTCACAGGTGCTGGGGGTTAGGGCTTAAACACATCTTTTTGTGGTGGGAAGGGCTCAATTCAATATATAGCACCCTTTATCGGCTTGCTGCTGTGTCTTAGACCTGTGCTTCATCTGAGAGATTTAAAGGAAGTTGTATCAGGCAGACAGATTAAACAAATGATGCACTCTCCCATCGCTCAGCGCTTTAATGCTAACCGGAGACCGGGCAAGTTAGGTAGGAAGGTTGTAAATGCTCTTGCGTGATCTGAGCTGAGCTCCCTGTGCACACACACTTTACACTGAAGCAGCAGAAAGCTCTATGAAGTGGGACTAATTATCCCACTTTTATAGATGATGAAATTAAGTCATCGCTGGTAAGTAGTAGGGCCCGGACTTGAACTCACGACTGTCTGATGCCAAAGTTCATGGCTGCCTGGCTATTTCACGCACTATGCTCAGAGAGAAGGTGAATTTCTCACTCTTAACCCTGACCTCTAGCATAAGAAAAAGAAGCAAAGAGGCCTCTCACCCAGTCTGGGCCCCACCGGTCACAGTGTGTATGTAAAGGCCTGTTCATTCCTGCTCAGCATGCCGAAGAATTCATGCGGATTCCTTTGGCTTAGGGTCAGGGCCACCCTCAGGAGACAGAGCGCATGAGCTGGAAAGACCCTGGGCCCAGAATCTGTTGAACATGGGGACAGAAGAAAATTCTGTTTCCCTCAAATCTGTGAGAGTTTGAACACATAGCTTACTTTCTGCCCCACTGAGACACTTACCCGCCCCCCAATACCGCCAGCAGACTGCCACCTCGGTCACTGGGGTGACCAGTCATTGGCTTTGACACACAAAGTCCAGTTCTCCCGATGGCCTACCAGGGCTGGAGTTTATTTTCTCCTGTGATTGTCTTGAATGTAGATTTTTTTTAAAGGATACAAAATTTTACTTTATTTTTAGAAACATTTTTCCTTAAAACAAAAAAAAGTAATAAAGGACATCATAGAAAGTTTAGGAAATAAAAATGCTCAACATGGAAAAAAAATCTACTATAAACTTACTATCCAAAGAAAACCAGAATTAAGTTTCTGCCTGTCTCTCTAGTCTTCTTTTCCATGAATAGATATATAGAAAAGTAGAATGGAATTGTCTTCTTTTACATATTATTTTGCAGCTTGCTTTTTTTTTTTTTTTTTTTTTTTGCTTATGGAATAGCATGAACGTGTTTCCAAGTCAGTAAACAATTTTGCATACGTCAATGCTCTATGTGCCGGGCTCTATACTAGACACAATAGGGGATAGAAAAGAAGGAATAGAAGTTTTCCCTGCTCTCAAGGAGCTCAGCCTAGGCAGGAAAGAGACATGTGTGCAATTAAAACCACTTGCAGGATGATGCAGAGAGACCCAGCTCTTTGCCCTGCAGCTGACAGTCAACTGTGGGGGAATTTTTCCATCAGGGAAAATCAGCACAGCTGCTCCACCAAGTTCAAATGGGTTTAAGGCTTAACTCCAGCACAGCGTCATGTCATTGAGGAGAGAACACTTCAGTGAGACACTCTGCAGGTGCTGTTCCTGATGGGTGTGTGTCCCTCGTGCGCCAGAGAAAACAGACCCAAATTTGCTATTCCCAGAGTTGGCCTCAATTCGCTTGTTCTTCTCACGGCGTAGCATCCTGAGACACCAAGCGGGTGTCTGGCGTTTGATGATATGTATTTCTCACACGACATGGCCCTCGTAACAAGCCAACCAATTCATTTGCTGCTCAGATGAAGAATCAATAGTCCGACCCAGCAATGGAGGAAGGATGGTTGTGTTGGACCCACTGGGAGATAGCAGGGGGGAGGGGGAGGGGGGTCTCCAACATGGTGCCTTCCTAAGAGATTTTCCAGGGAAATTTTGATCATACCTGGTTTCTGCCATGTGTGGGCTTTAGAGCCTAACCCCATGAAGACACAGTTCCTCTGTGGAGTGTGTGAAGGCGTCCTTGGTCGCTGAGGCAATGTAGTACCTGGGAGGACCCTGTACATGTGAAGGCTTCCTTGGATATGTAAAGCACTCCAGAAAAAAAAATGGCATGTGTTCAACTGGAATAGCACATAAAGGTACCTAGATACTGTGTTGGATAGGGCTGGTGATTTCTCTCCTCAAAAGCAAAGATAGTAGTCAGATGCATAGAGACAGAAAGTAGAATGACAGTTGCCAGGCGCGGGGAGGAGAGAGCAGTGGGGCTTATTGTTAAACAGGTGTAGAGTTGCAGTTTTGCAAGGCGGAAACAGTTCTGGAGATGGATGTGGCAATAGTTGCGCAGTAATGTGAATACTTAGTGCCGCTAAACTATACACTTAAAAATGGTTAAGATGGCAACTTTATGTTATGTTTATTTGACCACAATTTAGGAGAGAAAAAGAGTCAAATTTTAAAAGTCAGGAAAGGTAGCTTTCTTGCAAGGACAGTATCAGTGAAGAAACGCTAACTGCAAGGAAGCAAAAGGCGGCGGAGAGCCTGAGTCCCTAGAAGGCACTTTCGTGAAAGCAGCTGCCCTGGCATCCTGTTGGGAGGCTATTAGGCAGTACAATCCTGACAGCCTTGCAGGGGACAGTCACACAGCAGGGAGGGCTGGCAGAGAGCTGGGGACATGCCAGAGACAGCTGGAAAGGGAGGAAGCCGACGGGGAGGCAACGCCATGTCAATGTTTGCAGCCCGTTGCTGACTGTTCTGGGACAAGTTGGGAGTCGGAGGGGGTCTGGGAGGGGCGTGGAGAGCAAGTCTTTGCCTCTCCTGGGGTTCGAAGCCTTTTTCTGTAGCCCAGGGGTGCCCTGGTCCTTTGAGTCCAGCTTTGAAGCCGAACCGCTCCGTGTGCAGAGCCCTTGTGCAGCAGGCACCCCGCGATGTCTGCGACTCGCATCCGCGATTTAATAAAGCTGCAGACAGCTCGTCAGAGGCCTTTTGATGAGTAGAACAGACCTCGGGGGTGCCGTCTCCAGTGCCCTGCACCGTTCCTGGCACATACTCCGGAAGCCGGGGAGAGGTCACGAGCACAGCTCTTGGAGTCAGACCAATCCGGTTTGAATCCTGGCTCTGATCCCCGCTGGCTGTGGGATTTGAGGTAAGTTATTTGCCCGCTCTGAGCCTCTGTCCCCTCGATTCTGAAATAGGACTGGTACCAGTAGCCCCTCCCGGGACTACTGTGAGTGCTGAATGAGATGAAGGGTATGTTCAAAATGCCACTGGGCACCGTGCCTGGCGTGGAATGGGCCTCAGTACATGGCAGGTTCTAGAGGAAGTCGCTGTGACAGGTGCTATGGGCGAGGGAAGACCCAAGGATGAGCAAGACCCCGTGCACACCCTGGTGGGCACAGGCTCCTTGCAGAGGCAGACAAGTGCCACAGGCAGCGTGTGCTCCCGTTGTGATCGAGGCGTGTCAACTCCGTCATGATGGGGGCATTATGGGAGCTTCATGGAGGAGGGGCCAGCCAGCAAAGAGAGCGGGGACTGCAGTTTCCTCCTGACACGTACCTCGGTCATTCCCTGAAACGCTGGGAGCCCCCCCAGTGCCGACAGAGTGAAGCCAACTCCCGTCGCAGTCTGGCCCAGCGTCGTCTCCAGCGTTATTTGATCCTACGCCACTCGGACCTGCTCGTCTCTGCACGCCTTGGTGCGTGCAGCCCCTTCCCCCTAGACGCCCCTTCCCCATCTCTGCACGTCCATATTCTACCTGCCGGCCAAGGCGCTTTCCAACGCCACCTCTTCTTCAAAGCTCTCTGGGATCTCCCAGCCAGGACAATGCAGATCCTGCACCCTCTCAGCTCCTAGAGTCCCCTCTCTTTGCCCCCCATTGAGAGAGACTCTCCTATGTTGGAGGCTTTATTCACTGATCCCATCCCCTGTCCCGCGCAGTGAGCCCCTGGGATGGCGTCACAGCTGGTCCATGTGTAGCTCCCCTCACACGTACACAGAGCCTTCCGCGTGCTGGGTGTTTGACAGGGTAAAGGGGAGAGGGAGGAAAGCCAGGAAGTGCCTGGGACTTTTCTGGATGAAAGGCAATCATTCCTGCCACGTGAGGGCCGGAAAGAATGCTCTGCCCAGAAGAGAAAGCAGGGTCCTGGAAGGATGACCGTGGGATGAAGAGGTCTTGTCCCCTGTCCACTCAGCCAACACTGAACCATTCTGGGCAGGACGTGATCTGAAGAAGCAGGAAAGATGCCATTTGGGAAAGTCCCCAAGGCCACCCTCTGATTCAGTAATTTGCTAGAGGGACTCACAGAACTCTGCAAAGCCATGATACTCACAGTTATGGTTTATTACGGTGAAAGGACACAGATTAGAATCAGCGAAGGGACGGAGCACATAGGGCAGGGTCTAGGAGAGGCCAGGCGTGAGCTTCCAGTTGTCCTCTCCCAGAGGGGCTGTGTGGGCAGCACTTACTTCTGCCAGCAAACATACCTGCCACCACCAGCATCGCTAACCAAGAAAGCTCACGTGACCCTCAGTGTTCAGGGTTTTTATTGGAGGTTGGTCTTGTGGGTATGGTGACCATAGTCTCCAACCCCTCCAGAGGTCAAGTTGACACCTTGCGGCCCAAGGTCCCCACCATACATCACACTGTCAGCATAGACTATCTGGCATGGCCCAAGGCCCCCAGGTAGACAAAGACACTTATTAGGCAGGACATTCCAAGAGCTTGAAAGCTACGTCCTGGCCGCCAAGGGCAGGGCCCAGACCTTTCTCCGGGCAAGGTTAATTCATTGCTGCACAGAAGGGGTGCTCTGTGAATACCCTGAAATAACACACAACATCCCGTGAGTGTGGACAGCACTTTCTGAGAACTGTGTCCACAGCTCCCATCAGCTCTCAAAGAAGAACATGACCCAAAAGAAGCTAAAAGGATATTTTCTGTACTGGAAGCAGGGGATGCAAATTAGGGTGAAAAGAATGATGTTTGACTCCAAATAACCCATCTCTTTCTCACCCTTGACTGGATCCCAGGACTGAACTCCAAGAACCTGAGCGTCTGCCCCAAAAGTTTACAGGATTGGGCTGGGCACCCTTTGTTTCCTTTCAGCCATGCATCTGGCCTTCCTTTGCCTGGGAATTCAGCTGTGACCCCCCACACCTGGTGGTCCTTTCCAGCAAGCAGGCATTCCCACCAGGACTCTTGGTTTCCAGAAACCTTTACTGGAGATTGCTTTTTAAACCTGGGCTCAATTTCCACCCAAGAGGCTACTGAGGAGTCCCGCTGGGTCCCCCAGCCTCTTCCCAGAGAGGAAGGATCTTTCTGTCCTGCCAGGATAGCAGTCAGGGCCAAGTGGAGGGAACTCAGCTCTTGGCCCCAGATCCCTGCCCCAGGAAAGGTGCCTGATGGAAAATTTGGGCTGAAGGACACTCCTTTCCAAAAACCCAGGTCTGATATTTACACAAAGTCTGAAATTAATGCAGAGAAAACTTCCAAGTGCCTGGGCTGGAGTGGAAGGCTGAGAGCAGGAAGGGCCGGTCCCTAGTACCAGGGTTTTTTTCTACAGAGAGAACAGGGCAAAGCTGAATGTCCCTGGGTGAGTGAGTCAGGAGCCATCAATTACACCCAGGGCTTCTCCGCTTTACCGTGGTTTTCCTGGGAATCTGCAGTGGAGACCGGGGGAGGGAGTAATGGGGAAAGGCTGATGGTGTTGTGCCAGATTCCTCCCTCGAGTGCCCACCCTTCTCGAGGCACATGCTTGGGGGCCATCGACAGCTGCAGCCACCCCATCCTCAGGAAGCACCAGCCGTGGCCCGCCTTCCTCTCAGTGCCTGGACTCAGCCTCACTGCCGGCCCCCTGGAAATGCAGCCTTCATCGTCTGACACCCCGCTCTGAGCTCTGTTTTGTCCCTGAATGCTGTCTCTGGGGTCGCCCACTACTCCCTGCTTGATGGCCCCAGGCCCAAGCTTCCCCACTCCTGGTCCTCTTTTAGCAGGAGAGGAGTGAGAATGGATGTTTCCATGGGCCACATGCGCTCCAGCCCCACTCAGAGTTACCCTCCATCCTGGGCTTCTAACGCACTCCAGGGCTGAGGAGATAGGAATGCTTTGAGATCAGGTGGCTCCTGACAGTTATCGTCAGTCTTAACAATCCTTCCATTCCCAAGCTTAATCCACATGGGACATTGCCTACTTTTTAAGTTGTGTTCATTCATTCACTGAACAAATACTTGTTGAGCACTTACTATGTGCCAAGCACTGTTCTAGGCACTGGGAATACGGCAGTGAGCAGAAGAGACAAAAGTCCCTGCCCTCATGAGTGTACACTCAAGTAGGGAAAACGTAATAAACAGAAAAGGACAATAATTTCAAATAATGAAAACACTGTAAATAAAATATAGCAAGGCAACGTGATGGGGAGGGAACAGGGTGGTCAAGGAAGGGACATTTAAACTGGGGCTGGAATGATGAAAAGTGGCCAGCTAGGGAAAGATCCAGAAGTGTGTCCCAGGAAGAAGGAAGAGCAGATGCAGAAGCCCTTGGGAGGCAACAAGTTTGTGTACTCAAGGCACAGCTAGAATGTGGCCGAGCCAAGGGAATAGGAGTATGAGATGTGAGATGTGGTCTGAGCGGGGAAGGGGGTCAGATCATGTGGGGCCTGTAGGCCCCGGGAAGGGCTGGATTTTGCTCCAGGACATTCATCCTCTTCTGCCCTGAAGTGCATGGGCCGGGCGCCTATTTGCATGAAGCCACCCCTTCTGACCTAAGCTCCGCACCCGCTCATTCAAGATCCCAGTATGATACAAGCCCCTTCCCCCATCCCCTCGTGCCACCCCGTCCAACAGGATCAGACTTCCCAGGGGACATAAGAACCTCTTTTGGGTGATTTGAAGGGAATAAGAAGAAGTTCAGAGCTGTCGTCGTCATTCCCTGCCTCTCTTCCTAACTGGAAATCAGCCATTTCCAGAGGACTCACCCATGGAAATTCTGGCCAGAGATGCTAAGAAACTTACCCAAGTTCACCTAGGTAGCATGTTATGAGTCAAAGGTATGAATTCAGGTTGTGTTCTTAAGGTACCTACCTTCTAGCATACCATGTTGTCTCCCAGGAAACTTGAGAAGAGACCATTCAGGAAATTGCATGGAGTCTGGGTTCAGAGTGGACCCCAGGGAGAGGAAGAACAACAATGTATCTCTTGTCACAACAGATGCAAGTCAAAGAGGTATTACTAGCAGGGACATATATTAGTGGGTGAAGGGAGTCAAGGCAGAGAGGCCAGATAGGGAGAAAGTCATGCCATCTTCTGAAGTATTTTCTATGCTGCATGTCCTGCGCCATAGCCTGCTCCTTCCAGGTCTCCACTGTGCCCACCCCACTCCCACCCACAGACAGGCAGGGCCTTCACTGAAAGCTCACACAGGCCTTCAGCAAACCAAGGCCAGCTCTGTTTTTATTGTTTGACCAGCGTCCTCCCGGTTCCTGGTCAGGACAATGAGGTTGGCCACAGACTGGCACTGGCAGAAGCAGCTCCTTGGGCTGATTTCTGAAGCTGAAATTTCGAAGAGACCTGGGAAGTCTCCTCTGTGATCGGCAGCACAGGAAGCAGCAGGAGTTGGCCAGCAGTTCCAGCTGCCAGAGGTCAGAGCCGTTCCGTGGCCGGTGGGGGGACATGAGAAAGGGTCAGAGCTCAGCTCCAGGGAGGGCTGTGCCGACTACCTGCGAGTTGGCTGGTAGGAACCCAGATACCATTGCACGAAGGGTGTTCGTGCTTTTGTAGGTGCTGGCTGAGACAGCCCATCGAATCAGGAATGGCCCGATTAGAGCTCTTTTAAAAACCCGTTCTGAGCAACTCTGGAAGGAAGTTACTAAAGACCGTCGCCGCCCTGCCGCGCAGCAGTGGATTTGTGTAGGAGCCATCTTTTTGGGGGCCCTTGGGCAGTTTGCCTGAAGGATGCTGGGAAGAGCCACTGTGTGGGGCTGGGGAGCCAGTGTTGCAGTAAACCTCTGGGAACACGGGGAAAGCCGGGATCCAGGGCCCTGGCAGGGGTCCCCCTGTCGATAGGTCCAAGAGCGGTTAGGACTCCTGCTTGGGAGCCTCTCTCCTCCGGGCTGGCATGATCCTCCCAACTCTGCCATGTTCCAGGAACTCTGCAGCCCGAGCTGCAGTTTCACTCTCTGATGAACTAAACAGGGATGCCTTTTCCCCTCTAGCAACCCCTAAAACCTTCTGGATCTGAAATTCCACAAGAATATTTCCCATCTCCCCCTTGATTGAAATGTGTTTGTTGACTGAATGATGGAATGAGTGAGTAAAACCAGTGAATGTGGAGGGACTGGGAATGTTGAGAAAACCATGGGATTTGTAGCTATAGGATGTGGATTCCAGACCAAACTCGGCCACTTACAGTCTGTGTGACTTTGGGCAAGTTACTTAACCTCTCTGAGCAGTTGTCTTACTATCTATAAAGTGAGGGTAGCAATGCCTATCTTTGCAAGATTGTCTTAGGATGAGAAACAGCAGGTGTACAACTCTAAGCATCGTTTCTGACTTATAGCAGCCCTCATACAGGTGGTCCTTACGTTGTTCGTGAAACCATGGCCTAAGTTGGCCCACTGTTGCCTGAGGGCAGGGAGGGATGGCTGCCCTCAGCAACCACAGAGAAGCTCTGGGAGCCCTGTGGCAAGCCTTGTGTCACTGGAGGCAGTGGTGGCAGCATTGGGCTCTTACCTTACAGTTCTCAGTTTTATATGAACCGACGTCCTACACCCAGTCTTGGGGTGATTGCAGGAGTGAGCCCTGGGCTAACCAAAGTTGAGGGGGGTTCCACTGTTTGCTGTCATTGCAGATCAAATGACCATTCTCTGGAGCATCATTTAAAGTAGATGTAGTTGCAGACTGTGTGTGAGGGTCGCTTCCTATCAAGTTGGCACATATCGGTAGAGTGGCTGCCGCGTGCAGAGACGAGCTGGGGCCCACGGCAGGTGCGCTGGGCAGGTGCGCTGGGCAGGTGCGCTGGGTTGAATGCAGTGATGGCGTGCACAGTGCGGGCGGTCTCTCTCTTCGGTCGGGAGGGGGGCAGGGGGCAGGGGTGTCCAGCCAGACAAGATCTGCGAAGGCAGACAGCACTTACAGCAGCTCCCGTTTAAATCCCACCGCCCTGTGCTGTGCGATCGATCCTGTCTTACCGGCACGCAGAGGCAAGGAAGTTGCGCCTCTGAGGGGTTAAATGATTGGGCCAAGATCATAGCTCACACGTAAGTGTCAGGGCTGCAGCTTAACCAGGTTTGTCTGATTCCGAACCATGCTCTTTCCACCGCACAGCCCTGCCCCTAGCCTGGCCGTTCCCGAGCCGCCCCCCAAGTGCCTGGCCTAGTAGTTTAAAACAAGCCAGATGTGTTCATTAATAAATTGGCTGTAACAACAAGAAATGACAAAGGACACGGGCAGAAAGGAGACAGTTTCAGGCCGGGTACCTGGGGAGAGTTTCCAGCGTGCGGCATTTGTGCTGGGCCCGAAAGAAGGGCAGGATCAGGTCAGATGTGGAGCTAAGGAGAGGCTGTTCTGGAAGGACAGGACTGTGTGAGCAAAAGAGACGGGGAGGGCGGGGCCAGGCCAGAGCTCAAACAGGGCACTGCAGGAGAGGCCCTGTGTCTGAGGCCACATCAACAGAGCGTCTCAAGCAGCAAGGCAGCCAGTGTCACCTATAGGTATGACACCATCTGGTGGGATGTCATTTCTCCATTTCTCCCTTCCAAGTACTAACCAGGCCCAACGCTGCTTAGCTTCCGAGGCCAGGCAAGATGAGGCGCGTTCTTCTCTCCCTGCTCCCCACAGAGCCTCCCCTCCCTCCTCGGAGACTTGGGCATGGTCCTCACAATGCGCAGCTCCCACTCTGCCTTCCCCGCCCCCCATCGAGGGCATGGGGGCATCTACCAGAGGGGGCCAGACCTTCCCAGAAAAGGGGCTCGGTGGCAAGCAGAAACCCCCATGCATCATTGCCCTGGGTGTCGGAGCAGGACAACAAGGGATGAGCTGTCCCAGCCACTGAGGGAGGCGGGACGGGTGAGATGCAACCCATTCTGTCCCCCCAAAAGGGTCGAGCTCTCCTGCACCGCATGGAGCTGGCACTTAGAATCTGAGAACTCCAGGGCCAGCTCTCCCAACCTGCCTGCCCTTCAGAGATGGCAAATCTGAGGCTCAGGGTCACGCAGCCAGTTTAGTCAGGGTCAAGGCTAGGACCCAGAGCCCACTTACTCATGTCTGCTGTCTGGGCACAGGTTTGTCTCCCCCAGCGAGGCTGTAAGCAGCTCCAAGGGAAACCTTCCTGCCCCTCACCGGGCCCCTCTGTCTCAGCACAGAGCTGCCCACAGGCCATCCAGGACAAGACCGTGCCCTTGAGGGGTCCATCTACAGCATACTCCACCCTGCTGCCCACTGCCGTTTCCAGAAGACCCACTTCACTGCCCCGAGAGCAGGAAAACACCTGTGGATTTTATTTAAGGTGCTGCGGTGATGACAGAACAGCGACCAATTTCGAATAGGGAAATCAACGATATGGAAAAAGAAAGGAGGGGGAGGGAGAGGAGGGAGAGGAGGGAATACAGAAAGTACCTTCACAGTTTTGCAGGGGTAAAGCTTGCATTATGATCCCAACTTACAGATGGGAAAACTGTAAACTGAGGCCTTATGTGAGTTCCCCAGGGAGTTAGGACAGAGCTAGGACTGGAAGCAGCTTCCTGGCTCCCCCTTTCCACACCATCCCGCCGTGTCTGTTCAGAGTGTGCGGAACCCTGGCAGCCACAGTCGAGTCACTCTGGCACTTTCCCCGTGCTGGGTTTGAAATCCCTGTCTCAAGTGCGCATGCCAATGCGTTTGTGCGCAGCTGTCGGGATGGTCCTGTCCATGAATGAGTGACAAGAGAGGAGGCTCTGTTGGAAGATTAGTCTGCAGGTAAGTGACATACTGTGGCCGGCGGCAGAGGGAATGAATGACCTTGGTTCTCTCAAATCCCTCCTGCAGGACTTAAGTCAGGGACACAGAGCCACTCGGTCACTGGCAAATCTTACTGGTCCACAAATTACCAAATTAACAAATTCCAACAAAGAGGTGTCACATGTCATTTTCGGTTGTTCCTAGCACTGTGTGTTAACACAGAGGGTTTTTTAAGGCTTGATTTTCAGTATAGAGGAGATCACAGTCTGCGTGCGAGGTGGTGTTTAGCACACAGAAAACGGCAGGGGAAGAGGGCGGTGCTAACGGGGTACAGAGGCAGCCGTAGAGCCGCGGGGCTGGCGAGGAGGCTCATGGAGGAAGCGGGTGCGCAGGGCGGGGCGGGGCGGCGTGCGTTCACCCCCAGCACGGTTTGCCGAGTCCGCACTGCGGTGGGCTCCGCAGGCCGGGAGAGTGACATGGAGATGGACATGGCCCAGCCCCGCCCGAGGGCCGGCAAACTGGCCTCGGTCGCAGGCCCAGCCTCAGCGTGCCCAGGGGCACTGCAGGACCACGGCCCACGACTGTAGTTACTTCCAGTGGTGTGCTGGTAAACCCAGTCTCAGAAAGGAAAAGGAAAAGAAAAAGAAAAAAGAGAGCTCTCCCCTCATTTACAGTTTGCTGATTGCCACGGTGTGAATACTCCCGTCATGACAAATTCCAAGCTACCAGTGTGATGTCACTGAACAGAGAATTGGAAAGAGATGCTTAAAACTGGCTTTTGCCGGCTGGTGCCGGTGGCTCTAGCACAACGCTGGTTCTCCTTGGAGTCCTGGGAAGGGAAGACCCTGATTGTCACTCTGGGCTGCACATGGACTGTGACCTTTCCCTAAGTCACATGCTGCACTGAAGTGCCATCTTAGTCAAGAGAGCCATGTGCATCACGAGCAGGCAACATATCTCTAGCTGGGGTTTAGGACCGTCAGGTGGGAGTAGACAGGTGGGAGTAGATGCTCAACACCTGTGAGCCTCCGTTTCCACGCCTCCTCCCTCTGAGGCCTAGGGTTGAAGGAGATGACTTCTGAGATGTACGGGCCTCCGTTTCTTTATCCACTCATTCAGCAGACGTTTCCTGCTTGCCCTCTCTCCGCACCAGGCATGACACTGGGTGCCAGGGAGACGGTGGCAAACCAGGCAGACAGTCGCTACCTTGTGCAGCTTGCTAATGCTGGAATTATGAGCGCCAGGCCCCCTGGCGCTGGGTTCTGGTTTAGGCTCCACCTCCGACCTGCCACATGGCCTTGAACAAATTGCTGAACCTCCTTGGGCCTCAGCTTCTTCACATGTAAATGAAGGAGTTGGACTTGAGGTTCACTAAGGTCTGTCCCAGACCTGACCATCTGTGGCTCCCAGGAGGAAAGACAGGACCAGAAGCCACAAGAGGAAGGGTTGGTTGAGGGGACCAGGAACGTCTTCATGGAAGAGCAGCAGGCAGGAGAGAAGATTGGACCCCTGAGGTCTGTCGTGAGGTCCCTGAAAAAAGAGAGGACAAATTTCGTGTGGTCCCTGCTGGTGGTGCTGATGGATGGAAATTGTGATGGCGGTGGGCCATTTGGCCCCATCTTGCAAGCTCTTGAGGACAATTAGAGCTGCCCAGCCGTGGAGTGGGCCACCTGGTGAAGGAATGAGCACCTGCCATTCATCAGAGGCTGAGGACCACTGCCTGGGCTCTCTGGCAGGGAGGCCATGACTGTAAAGCATCGTGATCATCAGTTCCGAAGGAACAAAAAATGTCACTTGGCCCATTGTGTTATAGGGAAAAGGCAAAGAGGATGCAAAAAGGTCACACTTACAAAACACGCAAGTGGATGCCTGAGGAAAACAACTAGAAGGAAGACTATCAAAACACCAACAATGACTGGATCAGGGTTGTGAATGATGGTGATTTTTTCCTCCGTTTTCTTATTTTCCAAATGTTTGGTAGTGTGGTGATGTTGTTTTTCAAACAAAAGCAGTTTTATTCTCTATGGACAGTCATCTAGTCCAACCCTCATGGCGGGACAGGAAGCCTCCCTGTAACCGCTAAACTCTCTTCCAATCCCTGCTCAGGCTGGATAAGCAGGGAGGGGGAGGAAGCCACGCCGATGGACGCCCGCTGAGTGCCAGCCCCTGTGCTGGGCGCAGAGCCAAAGACACAGGGCCTGGCCTGGAGGAGGGACGAAACTGTCCTATCCTCTCTCAGTCTTTGAAGCAGCCATGGAGCGGGTCCCGTGTTACGAGGCAGTAGGTGGCCAGCCAGGACCCAGATCTCGGGGTCTCCACTGTAGGTGTTGCTGGAAGAGGAAAGCAGGTCCGGTGGGTGAGCTGCCTGTTCGGTCCCATAATGTGATGGAATCAAGGCCAAGGCCCTGGCAGGTAGACGTCGTGGGATGGAATCTAGCTGACAGGAAGGCAAAGGGTCTCCCTGTCTCCAACCATAGGGCATTTATGCGCATGCACACTCACACGCACGCGCACACACGAGCCCGGCTCATGTTAAAAGCACCGGCAGGCTTCCTTTCTCCGATCAAATCTCCTAATGACTCTTTCCGAGAAAGCAATTCCCTGATGATCAACCCAACACACGTGGCTCTCACCCGGCCTCCACCCACATCCACTTCCTGCTTCCCAAACTCCTCTTCCCCTTCAGTGCAGCACCCCGTCCCCGTCCCCCTCCTCCACCCAGCTAGGCGGTCCCCTTGTCACCTCCGATTTTGCTTCCCATGGAGAAAGGCCTCCCTGTTGACAGGGCTGTGCCGGGACCTGGGCTGGCAAAACCAGTCTCCTCGCATAAAGGACTCAGTGAGTCCTGGAGACACTTGGAACCCGGACAGAATGGAATTTCTCTCTATTTTCTTTACAGCTGAGAAAACACACACAAACACAAGAGCATATTTATTGCGATATTTCTATCCCAAAGTTTGTCTTTAAAAAAAGAAGAAGAAATAAAATTAGTTTCTCTGCCCACTCCAGCCCTTCCCCATCCCCCACCCCTTTCATGCCTTCCCGTCTCCTGGTCCAGGCCAGGGAGAAACACGGCGCAGGCCAAGCCCACAGAGAACTCCTGCGTCCCGGACAAAGTCCGGCTTGTTCAGACAGCGAGGGAAGAAACACAAGTCCGAAAACACACACACAACTTCCCATGAAGGGTGTTCTGAGCGAAGAACAGGGGGGCCTTGTGTCTGAACACGGGTCCCTACGGCACTGGGAAGAGAGGAGCCCGCAAGTCTCGGCCCCTCCCCGGCGTGGAGAGGACACCTTACCCGCCACCCTCCGGGGAGCTGTTTCCAGGCCGTGACTGGTCACGCTGGGCTCGAATGACAGCTTCACGGCTCAGCAGCCCTCACGGTGCCCGCCAGAACCTGGAGCACGAGGCTTTTTTTTTTTAAAGGCAGCATGTAAGTAGAAAAATCCCCCAGGAGAAACAAGGGGCTACTTCTCAGAACTGTGGGATTTTCCAGACTTCCTCCAGTGCCAGGGGGACGTGCCTCACGCATCCGTCTCTGTACCCCCAGCAGCGCCCACACAGACAGCCCTTTCATTTCCTGGGTGACCAATGTATGAGGCAGGAGTGAAGGACAGGTGGTAGAAAAATGTCACGCTCAAACAACAGGCAGGGAATGGTCACCCAGAGTCCTGGGCCTGCCCCTAGGCATTCCTGGATGGAAACACCAGTGCCCCACCCCTCCGACAGCACCCCTCCTGGGCCCCGGGGCTCCTGGGGTGCTCCCTTGATCCCTAAATCCACCCAGCCCCAGCCAGTGGAGACTGAGCCAACAGCGACACCTGCTGGGCCGTCAGACTCCGACAGCACTGAGCTCTGGGAATGCCAGGGGCGCCACCTCAGCCTCTGAGCCCCAGGTCCTCCATCCCTGCGATGCTCACAGCTGGGGAGGAGGGCTGGGTAGGTGCCGATGCAGGTCCATCCGGCAGAACAACTCGAGGAACGTCACCGGGCGTGTGTCGTGGAGTGCAAGTCACAGGAGGTATCTGTAATGAGACACCCTCTAGGCCAGCAGCACTGTCTTCGCTGTTCCTTAGAACCCCATGGGGCGGGCCAGGCCGAAGCCCAGGTGATTTCGATGTGCAGCCAAGGTTGAGAGCTGCTCTGGTTGATCTCTTGTGAATTCAGTAGGTTCCTCTTGGGTCTACCAGCACCAGCCCAGCTGGAGTCAGGGCCCCAGTTGTGCAGGGGATGCCTTTCATGTTGTGGGTGTCACACCTCTGTAGACCTCTCCTCACAGCTTTCCAGCAGATGACAATGAGGAAGGCTTGTCTTTCTAATTCCCATGAAGTCATTGTTTGGGGCGGCAGCCGGGCTACAGTGATCCTGGGCCCTCACTTCTCTTCTAAATTATTCATCTGTTCATTCCACAGCCTCTTCGAGAGCTCTGCGGGTGGTAGGCGTCCTTTCCTTGACTCGAACCAGGCCCCTGAATCTTTGCATGAAACCCTAGCTGGTTCTGAATCACACAAGATCCCTGCATTTGAAGTTGGTGGCAGGTCCAGATTTAATTAATGAGATTGAGTAACTGTCACTTCTTGTCGTGCCTAGAGGGTTGTTTAGTCAGGGTCCTCCAGAGAAACAGACCAGTAGGAAACACACACATCCACATAAGAGAGAGGAAGAGATTTATTGTAAGGAGTTGGCTCATACAGTTGTGGAGGCTGGCAAGTGCCGAGATCGGCAGAGTGAATTGGTAAGCTAGAGAGCTGATGGTCTGGTCCTACTCCAAGTCCAAAGGCTAGAGACCCAGAAAACCAATGAGGCAGTTTCAGTTCAAAGACCAATCCAGACTCAAGACTCAGGGAGAGCTGATGGTTCAGTTTGAGTCTGAATGGAAGAGCAAGCAGTGTCCTATCTCGGAAGAACGCCAGGCAGGAAGTGTTCTCTCTCACTCGGGGAAGGGCTAGGCTTTTGTGCTATTCCGACCTTCGGCTGATTGGATGGGGCCACCCATGCTAGGGAGGGGCTCAGCTTTACTCTGTCTACCCATTCAGAGGCTAATCTCACCCAGAAACACCAACGCCCTCACAGACACACAGAACAGTTTGGCCAAATGTCTGGGCACCTTGTGGCTCAATCAAGTTGATGTATAAAATTAACATATAAAATTAACCTTTGGAATTAAACTGAGAAACCAGTGAAGGTTTTGTGAGGAAAGGATTCTTGGACACAATATCTCACAAACCACATGCAACACCCTTGTCTGGATGTGATTTCAGAGTTACCACCTTGCGCCGTGTGTCACGTGACCCTCCTCGACCTCACCATGCCTTCACCATCCAAATAATGTCTCTGCCTCCTCTCTTTCAGGTGAACTATGACCACTTTACTCTTTGTCTTTGTGACTCTGAGGGTCATCACTGCAGCCACCTCAGTGGAAGTTTCAGGTGAGGACATTCCCATGCATGTCTCATTTATTCGGTAGGTGTGAGTCCTGGGTTCTGGGTACTGGGTACTGAATCTGGTGCTGCTAGTCCCGGGGATATAATGTCCCCTTTCCTGGCCTTTTCCTGGCCCTGCCCTCCCCTACTGATGCAAGTGTAACTGCGATGAGAGGGCACCCAGCTGTGCACACACGTCCAGGAGCCTTGCGCAGGTAACACTGCTCCTGGCTGCCCTTGCGCCCTGACGGCTGGCAGGGAGGGCTGTAGGCAGGTGTCGTCCTTCTCGATATCCTGCTCTCTGCTCCGCGGATCTTACCCAGGACTACCGCACACTGGACTTGGGGTGGGGACAGGACAGAGACAAACCAAAAGAGAAAAGCTGCCAAGGGCAGATCGGCTGGAGCATCAAAGAGAAGACAGTCTGAGAAACGGAGAGAAGCCCCGAGGAATCAGAGAGGACTTTGTCTTTCCTGAAAAATCATCCTCAGGAAGCCCCCAGCCTGGTCCCTTGCACGTGGCAGACACTGAGTATATTTCTGCTAATCAAGCTCTGAACCAAATGAACAGACCTCCCACTGACCCCAGGATGGGCTTGGCCCCAGCATGGAATGTATCTCCCTTAGATCCAGACAAGAAGGCCCCTGCTCTGGGCCATGTTCTTTACGGACCCCCCACTTCTGGCCTTTCCCCAGCCTCAACCCTCCCCAAAGGGGGAAAGTTCTGAGGGCCAATGGGACGGGCCCACCCATACCTGTGCTCCCCCTTTAGAGCACACTCTGAGTACCCAGGATGCCTGGAGCTCCCTGTCCGAGTGGGCCAGGCCTGCATGGGTCCATCCTCCTACTGGGGGACCACACTGCTGGGGGAGCCACCCCTAGGCCCGAGGGAGGGATGAGGGGTGGCTGTTTGCATGGGATGTGAGGGCTGAGACAAGCACAGCGTGTGCACGCAGCCCTCTTATGCTACAGAGTGAGTGGGGGAAAGAAGGTGCCCCCCGGTCCTCCTGTCCCCTCCCAGCCACCAAATCCCAATGCAGAACTCTAAGGAATCTGAGGATTCTGGATTCAAACCTGTTTATTCAGGTCATTTTGAAAGGTATCATTGTCATACAGGAAGGTAGAACATAGCATTCAACAGTCTGTTGGCTGATTTACAACTTTTGTGTATGTAGATACACGGTACATGGGCCTCCAATGGTACTGGCGCTCGGGGACCCACAGATGCCAGCCCCTGGCTGCACCCGGGGTGGTTTGCCACACAGGGAGCCAGTTCAGTGGGGTTGGCTGAGGGCTTTACAAACTGCCGAGCCGGGCACCACAGGCACTTGCAGCTCCCCGCCGAGAGCCCCACCACTGCAACCGAGCTGCGTCCGCGGGTGCCAGGGCCAAGGGAGACGTCTGCGGAAGGGGCAGGGGGCTGTCCAGGACATCAAAGGTGAGGCCTGGGCTCCAGACATTCCTGGCTCCCCCACCTTTGCCCTGTTATGCGTCCACCACCCACAAATATCTGAAACATTTTTGCTTCAACCTGTAGGCTCTCCTGGGAGAAAGTTTCATGAATTTATGACCCACCATGAAAGGTGCTGTTTTTCGGGGAAGCTGTTTCTTTCCCATTCCCAGCAGATCTTTTACTTCCAACAGGATTTGGTAAACACACCTTCCCTGCCGACGCTCTCCTTGGTTTTCGTGGAGTCCAGTCTATGCCATCCCCTACCCCCGCAACTCTTTGCAGAATGAAATGTCTGATCCTCTCCGATGTTCCCCTGCCGGAGGCCCTGGACTCCCAGCAGCAGGAGAAAATGACTTGTCCCCCTGCGAGGTCGGGCTAGCACCCAAAGCAGACCTCACCAAACAGACACATCTTGGAAGCTTTGTGTCTTAGCTTTAAAGTTGTGTAGATCATACCCCATAATCATTTTTTTTCTACCCCAAAATAATTTTTTCCCCAAATCTTTGAGTAAAGCTGTCGCTTGAGGAAGATGAGTCCTGCTTATCCCATGGTATGGCCTCCCCTGGGGTATCCCAGTTTGAGAAACAGAGGGGCGGTCTTGACTCTGACGTTTCCGCTCCCCTCCTCTGGAACCCTTTCCTGGCTCCACAGTTTCTGCCTCGGGGCACAGAGGCCAGGGATCTTGAGGGGCGCTGCTCTGGGAAGGGTGTGGCGAGGCTTCCCGGGAATTCCCGTGTGACGCAGGAGCACCCCCATCGTAGACACAGACACACTGGTTGGATTTTGTCCTCTCAGAAGAGTGCGTTTCCAGACGGGCTGATGGGGAGGCTGGGTGGTCCTCTCTGGGCACTAACAGGTGTGTCTTCCACGCCCCTCCCGTGCAGACCATGACAACTCGCTCAGTGTGAGCATCCCCCAGCCGTCCCCGATGAAGGTCCTCCTGGGGACGTCCGTCACCATCCCCTGCTATTTCATCGACCCCATGCACCCTGTGACCACCGCCCCCTCCACCGCCCCCCTGACCCCGAGAATCAAGTGGAGCCGCGTTTCCAAGGAGAAGGAGGTGGTTCTGCTGGTGGCCACCGAAGGGCGCGTGCGGGTCAACAGCGCCTACCAAGACAAGGTCTCATTGCCCAACTACCCGGCCATCCCCAGCGACGCCACCTTGGAAATCCAGAGCCTGCGCTCCAATGATTCTGGGATCTATCGCTGCGAGGTGATGCACGGCATCGAGGACAGTGAGGCCACCCTGGAGGTCGTGGTGAAAGGTGAGGGCCCCCCACAGGGATGCTGCCTCACCTACAGAAAGAACCAAAATGTCCTCGCCCGTGTGGGTCCGGGCAGGCTGGCTCTCAGACCAGCTCCTCCGTGCACCAGTTTGCACCTCAGTCGAGGTTCTTAACTTCAGTTGCTGCTCCGTGACCTGGAGCTGGTAATATGCTTCTCTCTGGACTTTGAGGGGTTATTAAATACTTTCTGGCTACAGTCACAGGTAAATGACAGTTTGTGCTTCACACCAATCCTGTGAGTCAGGGGCCTATAATCATGCCCATTTTACAGACAAGCAAACTGAGGTTAACTGACTTGCCTGAGGTTACCCTGGAAATGAGCCAGAGCAGTCTCCTGATGCTTCATCCAAGTGTCTTGTCCCTCCTCTTCCTCCAACCCTCGATCTCAGTTTCAGAAGCCAAAGAGAGGGCTGAAGACTCCCCAGTGTCCTTTCTCTCGCCCAGGGAGAATGGCTGGGTCCTAGGTTAGCTTCAGAACTTGGGTCAGCACCAGACTTTCCCAGGGGGAGGTACAGCGGGAGGCTCTGTCAGAGCAGGTCCACCCTGAGTGTACCTTAAACAGGGCTCCCACTAGGATACCCCTGGCCTGAGGGTGCCGGGGGACTCTGAGTGCCTCTTTCCCCAAAGCAAAGGCAGATTTCATACCGTAAGTATTCAAAAAGAAATACCTTGTGAGGTAGTGAGTTCCCTGTCACTGGGTGTTCCAGCAAAGTCAGAAGGACCACATGCAAATGTGGAGAGGGCATCCGTGCATCAGCCTGGACTGGATGGTTCCTAAGGTCCCTTGGACTTTGCAGCAACAGCCGGAATTCTGCGAGGGCCTCAATGATCAGAGACCATACCTGACCAGCTCTCCCGCCTGCGCATGTGCACGTGTCTTGCAGGTATCGTGTTCCATTACAGAGCCATCTCCACACGCTACACCCTCGACTTCGACAGGGCACAGCGAGCCTGCCTGCAGAACAGTGCTATCATCGCCACGCCCGAGCAGCTGCAGGCCGCCTACGAGGACGGCTTCCACCAGTGTGACGCCGGCTGGCTGGCCGACCAGACTGTCAGGTGAGCCCCGAGCCTGCCAGCGGAGCGGGGCCTCAGGCCAGGTGTCAGAGGCCACTGGGGAGTGGGGCAGGTGGTGGGGTGGGATGTTGACCCGCACTGAGTTGGTGCCAGCGTGACACTGTGGCCAGCCTAGGTTGGGGCTGGGTCATGCCTTGGGAAACACGGACACTCAATGACGCACCCAAATCCTTGTTATTCTCCCTTGCAATAGAGTGAGTGGCTGCTAGCACCCACGCCCTGCATGTCATTATTTTTCCTGCCCATTTTTTTCTTTGCCACAGTTGTTTCGCTTACTGGTCTTCCTTTTTTTTTTTTTTTCAGAAAAACCTTGGTATTTTCTGCATTGTTGTAAACCACCTTACATCCTTTTTGTTTTTAATGAGGCAATAGGAATATTAAACTTCCTGCTACGTCTTTTCCTGATGCAGCCGCTAGGGAATGCGTTGCAGAGCGGTCCAGATAGACCCTGTCCCTGAAGGATCTCAGTGCACCATGAGTGAGCCTATGACGACACGATGACACGGTTCACTCCAGGGGCATCGTGGTCTGACAGTAAAGGCCAGAACCACAGAGCCTTAGGAAAAACAAAAGAAAATGTCTTTGCAATAGTGGGGTAGGCAATGAGATCTTAGGACACAAAAAACACTAACCATTAAAAAAACAAACAAACAAAACAAGATGAGACCACAGTCTAGCATAGTGCAAAAGCCCACAGCTTGGCCTTAGAAAGAGCTGGATTCAAATCTCAGCTCTGGAACTTGGAAGCTGTGTAACCTTAGACAAATTGTTTAACATCTCTGAGCCCCAGTTTCTGTAAGTGTAAAATAGATTCATTATAACACCTGCCTCGTTAGGTTGATTTGAGACTCAAATGACACAAAGCAGGAGCTAACAAGTGACCTAGAGCAGGGGATAACAAACCATGGCCCACGGGCCAAGTCTACTCCACTCCTTGTTACTGTAAATAAAGTTTTATTGGAACACAGCTATGCTCATTTGTTTAAATATTGTCTGTGTTTGCTTCATGCTACAATGGCAGTTGTGAGGTTGTCATAGAGACTCTATGGCCTGCAAAACCCAAAATATTTATACTATCGGGCCTTTTATAGAAAAACTTTAAAGCTCACAGGTCCCAAATTATGCCCTTATGGCCGCCGATAGAAGGTTTTGGTACCACTAACTATTCAGTAGCAGGGCTGCCTTTAAAATCACTAATAATTGAAAACAGACGGTCCGCATGTGCAGCACAGACGTGGTCAGATGCAATGTTAAGTCACTGTTTGCTCCTATGTGGGAAGAGGATTCAAGGACACAGGTCACGGGCTTCCCTCTGCCCCGACAGTCACGCCTCCACTTTGGGCTCGTGGCAGGTACCCCATCCACACTCCCCGGGAAGGCTGCTACGGAGACAAGGATGAGTTTCCCGGCGTGAGGACCTACGGCGTCCGAGACACCAACGAGACCTACGATGTGTACTGCTTCGCAGAGGAGATGGAGGGTGAGGCCGCCCCGCCCACCAAGAGGCACCCTGCTCCCATCCCAACGGCCCCCTTCCCCTCCACGTCACCCCATTGACACTCGGGATCACACAGGCCTCCTCTGGGCCGGGTGCTGGCTCAGGGCCTGACACACTCGATCCTCCCCTGCCTTGAAGGCAGGAGGCGGAAGCCCACAGGTCTGGACCCCTCTCTCTCCACTTTGGAGAGGGGCTCGGTGGCCTCAACATCTGCAAACTGCCTGTGTCACCACTGGGCCCAAGGGCATGTGTCCCAGGAAGTCTTTCACCTGGGACTGACCCTCCCAGCCAGGACCCTGGCTGCGCACGCCGGCTCATCCCCACCCTCAGGTCCGCTGCGCCCGCCTCATCCCCCTGCCAGGAACGCAGTTCCCAGGACAGCTGGCTGCCCAGCCCCCGCCCACCGTCCCTGTTGCCGGCCCCCTGCCGTATTCCAGGCCTGCCCCGCGGGCTACTTCTGGAGAGAATTAGGGGTGGTGGGGAGGAACCTGGACCTTTTCTCTGTTTTGTAAAGGGTACTAATTTTGGTCACAGAGTTTCCCAGCTGCGTGGATGACACCCTTTCCCCCATCTGCACCGGTATACCCCTTTGGACATTTCCGACTCTGCCACTTCTGTGTCCCCCCCGCCTCCCAAAAAACCCCCAGCCGCAAGCACAGTGCTCTCAGCTCCTCCAGGCTGGGGGCAGAGCTGACGCACTGGCTCGTTCAGGGATACAGGTGACACCGTAGCCTCCTTCCTCATTCTCGCCCCAGGGGCCAAACCTGTCTATTTGGTAACAAGTATTTGTGTTCCCATGTGTGGCTAACCAAAGACAAATAGAACAGCCAGTCAGAGCTGCACTGAGCAGATGCCCACCGCCCCACCCCTGCCCCTGGCGCAACTTCGTTAGAGTTTTGGGAATATTCTTTCAAAGCTCACAGGTCCCAAATTATGTCCTTATGGACTCTTCAGAGCCTAGAGACCCCAGTTTGGGAAACACTGCTCTAGTGGGTCAAAGTCTGATGCCTGTTTTTCCCGTGAGAATATGAATTTTTTTTAAAAAAAGATTTGCCTCTGGTGGGCAATGCTTAACTCCTGGGACAAACCCCCTAGGGTGGGAAGTTGACCCAGCACATGGCCGGGCAAAGGGGCTTTCGAGCGAAGATTTTGCCTCCCAGATTTTGTTTGCTCTGTCCTCTGCCCCACATCGTTGGCATTTTGGCTACTTCTTTCCCGGTCCCTCTGTTTTAGGAAAATGATGTTGTCCTGCCCAAAAGCCCAGAAAAAGATGGAAAGTGGGAAATGAAGGGCGAGATCTGAGACACGGACATGTGGGACCAGGGCTCTGGGAAGTTAAGGCCAAACCGAGTTGGAGAACTCTCAAGACCTCACAGAAAAAGATCCTCGTGGATCTCTCCGGGGATGCGGGGCAGGGGAGGCAGAGGGCGACCCTCACCCTGCCTGCCGTGTCCTTCACAGGCGAGGTCTTCTATGCAACGTCCCCGGAGAAGTTCACCTTCCAGGAGGCAGCCAACGAGTGCCGGCGGCTGGGCGCCCGGCTGGCCACCACGGGCCAGCTCTACCTGGCCTGGCAGGGCGGCATGGACATGTGCAGCGCCGGCTGGCTGGCCGACCGCAGCGTGCGCTACCCCATCTCCAAGGCCCGGCCCAACTGCGGGGGCAACCTCCTGGGCGTGAGGACCGTCTACCTGCACGCCAACCAGACGGGCTACCCTGACCCCTCGTCCCGATACGACGCCATCTGCTACACAGGTGGGGCCTGGGCTGGAGCCAGGAGGGGGGTTTGCACCGCTGAAATGGGGGCCCAGAGGAGGAGAAGCTCTTGGAAAGGGAGGGTTGGGTTTTCTCCTTCAAGAGGCCACTGGGTACCAGAACCCCATGTTTTCACTGGTTCCTGGGAAGAGCTGCGGGAGACACTCTGGAGGCTGCAGCGTGTCCAGCCCTGTCCCACCGGATCCACATGGAAGAGGGTTAAAAGCATGAGCTTCAGAGTCTGTGTTTTCTCAGCTCCGCCACTGTCTACTGTGCGACCCTGGGAAAGTGAAGGGCCTGAGCCCCACTCTCCTCGTCCATCCAGTGGGACGATGGCGGCACTGCCTGACATGAGACCAGGTGCCCACAGGAGGGCGCTGTTATCCGCCCTTTGAAATTGATTGCACTTAAGAGGAGGGTCAAAGAATTACTGAAAAGAGTAGGGGAAAGCTCGACAGGGACTTTATTTTGAAAAATTAGACTAAAATTTTTAAATAAGTTTTTTATCTTATATTTAACACAATTTAGGTTATAATTATAATGAAGTGCTAATTCTTGGAGGAAAAACCAATAAATAACATGCATGAGGAATTGCATGACTTTATGACAGAATTGGTGACAACACAGTGACAGCTCATTCCATGTTTCATTTCCACAGCCCGATCTTACGTGAGGAGGGTTATTTTTGCAAAAATACTTAGGATTTTCCCCAAAGCCTCTCTTAACCTTTTGATATCCTAACCACTCTTTTGGAAGTAGTGTCGCGACTGTGAGCCAAGCAGGTCTCCAAAGTCGCTTCCATCAGTTTTATAAACTGCGTCTGCTGCCAGACTTTACGGTTTCTCTTTATAACTGATACATTGTCCCATTGGAGAGTTACAACATCAGACGGCAGGCAAGGCGCTCGCCAGATGGGTTGATTGGCAGCTAGTGTCAAGCGGAAGGATGTCAGGGTGGAAATTGATTTTAGAAGCAGTGACCTCATGGGGCGCTCGCCTGCCCCTGGTGACTCCTGCGTTCTTTTGCAATCTTGAAACTGTGGGGCGTCCTATAAAGAAAGCTCAGAGAGTGCGGAGTCCTGCCACGGGCCCAGCAGGGCAGGAGGGGATCCCACACTCCTCTCCGGCCCAGGCCTCGTCCCCCTCCCGGGCTGAGCAGCTAAAGCTTGTCTTTGCCCCCGTCCCAGGTGAAGACTTTGTGGACATCCCAGAAAACTTCTTCGGGGTGGGGGGTGAGGAGGAGATCACCATCCAGACGGTGACCTGGCCCGATGTGGAGCTACCACTGCCCCGAAACATCACCGAGGGGGAAGCCCGAGGCAACGTGATCCTCACCGTGAAGCCCATCTTCGACGTCTCCCCCACTGTCTTGGAGCCCGAGGAGCCTTTCACATTTGCCCCTGACATAGGCGCCACCGCCTTCCCTGAGGCCGAGAATAGGACTGGAGAGGCCACCAGGCCCTGGGCCTTTCCCGAGGAGTCCACACCTGGCCTGGGCTCTGTCACAGCCTTCACCAGCGAGGACCTGGTCGTGCAGGTGACCATTGCCCCGGGTGCGGCTGAGGTCCCTGGACAGCCACGCTTGCCAGGTGAGTACCTGCCCCTCGGGGGATGCAACAAGAACTTGGCCTTGGGGTGAGGGGCTGTCCTGGCTGCACCTTCAACTGGACCTAGCACTGGGACAAGCTTCTCTCCTCCCGGACCTTGCTCTCCCCACCTATGAAGCAGAGTGGACAGGCCAGACCAGGCACGTCCATGCTCTTGCCACAAAGGACTATTGCAAATGAAGTTGTACGTGGGAGCCAGTGTGTAGATCAAGTAGACAAAGGTGCCACACGGATCTCAGGGACGAGGACCAGCAAACTGCGGGCCAAGTTTTGCTCTTCTTACGTGGCCCGTGAACTAAGAGGGGTTTTTACATTCTTAAGGAGGTGGGGGTAAAAAATTAAAAGAAGAATATATTTTGTGACACGTGAAAATGATATATTAATCAAATTCAAATTGCAATGTCCACAAATACAGTTTGAGTGGAGCAAAGCCATACCCATGTCGTCTGTGGCTAACTTAGGATAATCATAGCGAGTGAAGCAGTTGTAACAGAAACCGTGTAGCCCACAAAGCCTAAAATATTTACCGTCTGGCCCTTTCTGGAAAACGCTTCCAAACCCTGTTCTAGGATAATGGTGTTCCAGGTGCTTCACAGATGTCCGGAGAGTTTTGGGATGTCACATAGCATAGAGCTCAGCTGTTCGCCAAACTCTTCCATAGACAAGAAGGACATTCTGGTGTGGCCTCCACAAGGCCCTGCGTGGACACTGCCATCCACCGTCACACCCACATTGCCCCAAGCGGGATTTCAGCCTGAACTGCTTAGATAAATCCCGTGTGTCAGACAGGAGGAGGAGCCCCCATGCCCATGGAGCCTTGAGAACCAGGCACGGTGGGCACCTGACTTCTCTCCGCTTCTCTCCTCCCCACCAGGGGTCGTGTTCCATTACCGCCCAGGACCCAACCGCTACTCGCTGACCTTCGAGGAGGCACAGCAGGCCTGCCTGCGCACCGGGGCGGTCATCGCCTCGCCGGAGCAGCTCCAGGCCGCCTACGAAGCAGGCTACGAGCAGTGTGACGCCGGCTGGCTGTGGGACCAGAGCGTCCGGTGAGGCACGAGCTGGGCTTCTCTCCCAGCCCAAACCCAACCCTGAGAGGTCGAGCTTCACGAGCCACGGCCTGGCACAGCCCCAGCACATGGGCACCCGACGCCTTGTGGATGAATTCATGACCCCAACGCTGCTCCCTGGCTTCTCCCTGGCACTGAGGCATATCCTGAAAGGCTGGTGCAGGGCTCTGGGTGATGTTAAGTTCTCGGTCATTTCCCCCCAAGAGACAGAGGGAGCCCTGCTCCAAAGCCCCCTCCTCAAGCCCCTTGTCCCCTCCAGCTCGACCCTGTGCCCTCCCATGCAGCAGGCTCTCTGTGAAGCCAGGGACCCCCCAGAGGCCCCCAGACCCTTCCCCCAGCTGCTCAGGGGACTTGCTGCGGAGGGGGCTCCTTCCTGATTTGAATCCATCAGACAACCGAAGACACGCCCGGTGCAAGTCCCTGAGTGGCCTCAGCCTCACCCCAGGGCCCTTATCCTCCCTCCTTTGCAGATACCCCATCGTGAGCCCACGGACCCCATGTGTGGGTGACAAGGATAGCAGCCCAGGGGTCAGGACCTACGGCGTGCGCCCGTCATCAGAGACCTATGATGTCTACTGCTACATAGACCAACTGCAGGGTAAGGACCACATTCTCACAATAAGCTCTGTGGGTACATAAGTCCATTTGTTATAAATAAATGTTATATATACCATCTGCCTTTTGGAGAGTCCCCACGCCTGTGAACAAATCAAAGGCTCTGAGAAGTCCTGCAGTAAAAGACCTCTTTAACTCTGTTTAATCCAGCATTGCCGAAGCTTATTTCCTCACAGACCTTTATTTTGTTTTATTTTATTTCTTTTAATTTCAATGGAAATCACCAAATTACTATTCCACTGAACCCAATTTTGAACATGCTGGTGTTCTGGAAAGATTTCAGCATCGCCACTCAACTGGTTTCGGGACTCTGGGCAAGTCACTTAACCTCTGTGGCTTCAATTTCCTCATTTATAAAATGTGGCTGATTATACCCACATGAGAGGCTTTTCTGAGTGTTAAATGAGATATATATGAAAAGTGCCTGGCGCAAGTGGGTGTTTGGTACATGCCAACGTCCTTCTGCCTAAAGCGGACAGGCACCCGGACGGGTGTAGTGCTGAGTGCTGGGGCCCACCCGCTGCCCTCAGTCAGTTCGCAGGGCGTGGGGAGCAGGGGTCACAGCGCTCGGTGACAAGTGCAAGGGGGTTGGAGGGTGCCCAGGTGAACCAGCTCTCTGGGCCCGGGCAGGGTGCCTAAGTGTGACAGAGAACCCGGAAAGAGGGAAGGAGGGGAAGTTGCTTCCCTGCGGAGCAGCCAACTCATCCCAGTCCGGCTGGAACTTTGCCCTTTTAGCACTGAAAGCCCCGGGGCCCGGAAACCCTAGGCCAGTACAAACCAGGCACGTGGTCACTCCGTTTCCCAGCGTCCCGGGGACCTAAGGGGCAGTAGTCAAGGGCGGCGCGTGCAAGTGAGCTGGGCTGGGCCTTCGCCTGTGTGTGCCGTGGCGGGCGTGGAGCCTGGTGAGGAGGGGCGGGCGGGGGAGCACTGCCCCTGCTCTGGCCGTGGGCGTGGAGGGTCACCCCCACCTGCCTCTGTCCCCAGGGGAGGTGTTCTTCGCCACGCGCCCGGAGCAGTTCACCTTCCAGGAAGCACTGGAGTTCTGTGAGTCCCAAAATGGCACGCTGGCCTCCACGGGCCAGCTCTACGCCGCCTGGAGCCGCGGCCTGGACAAGTGCTATGCCGGCTGGCTGGCTGACGGCAGCCTCCGCTACCCCATCGTCACCCCTCGGCCTTCCTGTGGCGGGGACAAGCCGGGCGTGAGAACCGTCTACCTCTACCCCAACCAGACAGGCCTCCCGGACCCGCTGTCCCGGCACCACGCCTTCTGCTTCCGAGGTATGTGACGTCACCTCTCCTCGGCAGCCCCTTCTGCCGGGGGGGACTCCCACCCACTATGTCCATCCACCAAAGCACACGGGAAAAAGTCCGTCCCTCTGGAGCTGGGGCAGCTCTGGAGTGAGCATGACCTTAGGCTTTGATCCCAAGCCAAGGTCATCCTTCTAAAGTTCCCCGTAGACAAGCAGAGAAAAGTGAGACAGAACTTGGGCTCTAAAATCAGGCAGACTTGAATTCGAATTATGGCGCTGCTACTTAATAGCTGTGTGAGAATGGAGACATAACGGTTCCTACTTCAAAGAGAGATGCTGTAGGGATTAACTGGAATAGTGCGTGTGATGCATTTGGCATAGTGCCGGGGACATAGTAAGTGCTCAATAAATGTTAGCTTTATTTTATATATTTCTATATACATTATGTGTGTATATAATATACCTTTATTTTATGCACCCTTTAATTTGTGCACCCTTGTCAAATTCTCTCCTGCTTGAAAATATTTTTGCCATGAGTTTAGTAAAATTATTCTGTTGTTCTTCACTAAACACTGGTAATTCACGTTTTTAATTGACCCATGCTGTGTACACGCTCCCATATTACCGTCATTCCCAGTTAGATCTCTGAGAGGGATGTCACGGAGCAATGTAGTGGGCGGGGCCAGGGCATGGCCAAGGCATTGCTGGGCTCTGATTGGATAAGTTCTCACAGTGTCCGTGGAAGGTCCGGGCACACTGACCTGAAGGGAGATTGTAATAACAGCTTGTGCCATATTTTAGGTACTGTACATCAAAACTGAGAGTCTTTGCAACTTCCTGTGCATCTATAATTATTTTTAATTAAAGTTAAGGAAAAACAAAAACCCTGAGTGTCCCCAAGTTTCCCAGACTTCCAGGGTCACCTTTTGAAACCCAATTCCAAGTGCAGCCCCATTTCGACAGCATCAAGGCCCATTCTCTCCCAAAGGATTTGATGAGACGCTTGTCTCAGAACCCCTCTTCCTGCTCTGGGCGGCAGAAGCTAAGCCGGCTAGCCTCCCAGGAAATCCCCAGCCGTGTACCCCCACCCACCTACCCTGACCCTTGGTCAGCTCAGCCTTGTATATTACCCTGCAGAGAAATTCACCTTCCTTCCTGACCAAGCCTACTGCTGGTTTCCCCAAAGCCAGAACAGTTACCCCAGTCGATGAGTCCGGCTCGCACCCCTCCAAGTCCCAGGATGGCTTCATGGAGTTTAAATAGCACCCTCCTGTTTTTGGTCCTGACGTCCTTGGAACATAATCTCTGTCCCCCATATAGGCAGCATCATGCAGTGGCTGAGAGCATGGAGTCTTGTACCAGATGCTTGAATTCAAAGACTAGATCTGCCACTTATAAGCCACTGACCCTGGATAAATCATGTAACTCTGTGCCTCGTTTCCCTATCTGTAAAATGGGATAATTAGTATCTATCTCACAAAGTTGTTGTGAGATAAGATGATTTTATATACATAGAACTTTTGGTATAATGCCTGGCATGTATGATAGACTCTGCAGGAGAGATGCCCCAGACCCCCCTGAATAAACTGCTGATGGTGTGTGCATATCGATATTGTACAGTCGATGCAAAGGCTCTTATTAATTGAGACGGCAAAGACCCACTCTGAACTGGGAGGTGGGGTGGGGGTAGGCCAGCATGGCTCTCGTACAGGCCTGATTCCCCTCTCGGTCCCCTAGCTCCCCCGAGGAAGGGCCAGCCTAGACAGGTCACTGGTAATTGAGGGACCTCACCACCCACATCCCCTTTAGGTGTTTCAGCAGTGCCCTCTCCAGGAGAAGAGGAGGGTGGCACACCCACGTCGCCCACTGATGTGGAGGACCGGATCGCTACCCAAGTGGTGCCTGGTGTGGCTGCTGTCCCCTTGGGGGAGGAGACGACTGCTGTCCCCTTGGGGGAGGAGACAACGGCCGTCCCCTTGGGGGAGGAGACAACGGCCGTCCCCTTGGAGGAAGAGACGACTGCTGTCCCCTTGGAGGAAGAGACGACTGCTGTCCCCTTGGAGGAAGAGAGAACTGCTGTTCCCTTGGGGAAGGAGACAATGGCCGTCCCCTTGGGGGAGGAGACAACGGCCATCCCTTTGGGGAAGGAGACAACGGCCGTCCCCTTGGAGGAAGAGACGACTGCTGTCCCCTTGGAGGAGGAGACAACTGCTGTCCCCTTGGGGGAGGAAACAACTGCTATACCCTTGGAGGAGATTACTGCAGTCCCCGACTTCACCATTGAGCCAGAAAACCAGACGGAATGGGAACCAGCCTACACCCCAATGGGCACATCTCTACTGCCAGGTCAGTGTGGCCTGGGCTCTGGGACACACCCCTGTCTGCCTATGGTGTGCCTGGGGTTGTGGGAGGTTTCTCCACCTGGGACCTGTGCTCTGTTTCCCCAGGCCTGGTACCGACTTTGACCACTTAGCTGGCTTCTGGGACCTTCTAGAGTGACAAGGACAGACTTGTTCCTAAAACACTCCAACACACATTCACTATTCCCTTCCCTTTCTTTCTCCTGCACACATATCCCAAGTGCTTGGCACTGTGCCAAGCAGAGGGCCCTCAGCTACCCCATCCTCCTGCACTGACATCCCTCCCTAACTCTCTCTCGTAGGAGGATCTCTAATGGAGGAGAGGAAACCAGGGAGGGGTTATGTTGGAATTCTGACTGTGACTTGCCTCCTTGCCTTTCTCCTCCTTCCATGTCCTTCTTCTGGGCCAGACCTCCCAGCCAGAACTTCCTGAACTCCATCTTTCATGATTTAACTGGATGGGACTTAATTGGATGAAAGCAGCAGTCCCCAAATCTTGTTGGAAAAAAATGTTTTGTGGCCACTAAGGTTTGAGAAATCCTGGCCTTGACAGGTTTCCTCACTGCAGACCTTCTCAGAGCCTTGAGTATGCTAATATGCACTGTAAGTCTCCAAGAGGAGGTGATGAATGCAATGTGTCCCAAATGAACCTGACCACAGAAACTTTTTTCCCCTATGGAGCATTGTTGACATCTAGTGGATACGGCTGAATTAAACAACATACAGTAATGTGTATGTGCTTAATAGAGTCGGTTCCCCTGGGGATATGTGCATCTGAAGAAAAGAGTATATCAGAGCTTCCCACTAATTCACCCAGTCCTGCACCAGCATTCTGTGCATGGTTCCTGAGTAATTTGGTGGTGCCAGGCACTCCTCTGGGTGCCAGCAATGCAAAACCTGGCACCCTTCCTGCTGGAAGCTAAGGAACATCCGTTGAACAGCTGGGAGTCTGGCCCGAGGCCTCACCAGCAGCCACACCTACCTGAGGCCTTTCCTCACCCTCCACTAGCATAGGAATACCAGCATCCTCGTTGGCAGGAGGGTGTGGCTTGGCACAGGACTGTGGCGACCTCTCGTGGGGTCTTATCAGTGCGAAACGGGCTCCGGTGGCCCCGTAGAAATGTTTTCCAAACTTCAGTTCCCAACCACCCTGCTGAATTCAGCCACATCTGGGAACTGGCTATACTGTTGTTTATGCCACATGTTTTTCTTTAGCTCGACTTTCTTTAAAAAAGAAATTTAAATTTACTTAAAAGAGAAATGTTATATCATGACCGTAAATGGTCATTCCAGTGTGTTTTTGATGTATGTATGTGAAAATGCATTACGTCAATATAAAAAGAATGTTTTTCTGGATCCCTCCTAAAATCATCTCGCATGCTATCCTTCACTCCCACCTGCCCCTCCAAGATTCTCCTCCGCGCACGCGAGGACCGCGGGCCTGTCCAGCGGGCCCAGCACCCTGAGTGATCAGGTGCTCCGTCTGGGAAATAAGCCCAAAAGTGCATGCGAGGTCCAAAACCCAGCAAGGTTACTTAAAATGCCAGAGGAAGCCAGACCAAAACAAAAGACTGTGACCGTAATTATTTAGAATGGTGGAGCTTTCTTTCTCCTTTTCTCTGTTTTTCAGATCCCCTATAAGAAGGCTGTCAGAACTCAAAAAGTTAACGTGTGTTTACACACAGCACCACCTGGCCCTCCCGACCTCAGAGGGATGGGTTAAGATTAATAGTTCTCACACTCAAGCAAGCATTGGTGTCGCTGGGAGGGCTTGTTAGAACACAGCGTGCCGGGGCCCATCCCAGAGTTTTGGAATCAGTGCGGCTGGGGTAGGGGCTGGGAATCTGCTTCTCTTAACACTGCGCTCCCCAACCCCCAGGCTGCGGCCCAGTAGCCATCTGCAGTCTGTTAGGAAACAGCCGAGTATCACCGCCTGAGCTCCGCACCGCCTCCCCCGAAGCCACGAAACCCCACTTCCCCATCTCCAGTCCATGGAAAAATTGTCTTCCATAAAACCGGTCCCTGGCACCAAAAAGGTTGAGGACCATTGCTCTAACAGGCTCCTGGTGATGCCGGGGCTGCTGGCCCCGGGGCCCATGCTTTGAAAGCATAGTGTTAGATAAATGAATTGAGAATGTAGAAGGACTTGAAGGATGACCCTGGTGTTCTCGGTGGTGGCCAGGACCCCTCATCCAGGTGCCATGTGACTGGCTCCCCAGGAGTCTCAAAAGCACAGCCTGTACAGCCTGTGGCCACGAGGGTAGTAGGGGGTGCTTCCTGGTGCCCTCCCTCCCTCTCCCTTCCTCCTCCCTTTCCAAGACACTTGTGCAGTTCCATTAGAAAGCATCTGGACCCATCTCTGATCTCTTGAGGGAAAGGTTTCCCTGTGGAAAGAATAGAGTTCAGCTTCTATGCATGGCCTTAAACTGGGGCAGTGTTAATGAAGCCACACCTCATCTTCTTCCTCCTCCCCTCCAGGGCCCCCTCCTACGTGGCCTCCCCCTGGTGCAGCAACCGAGGAAAGCACGGAAGGTCCTTCTGCAACGGCAGCGCCCTCTGCCTCAGAGGAGCCGTCCCCCTCGCGGGAGCCATCAGCCTCAGAGGAGCCGTCCACACCTTCACCCCCAGCGCCCAGCGGAACCGAGCCACCAGGCTCTGGGGAGGCATCTGGGGCCCCTGACATCAGTGGTGACTTCACAGGCAGTGGAGAAGCATCAGGACATTTTGACTTCAGTGGGCAGCCCTCAGGGGTCAGTGCAAGTGGGCTGCCCTCTGGAGAACTTGACTCCAGTGGTCTCACCTCCACAGTGGGCTCAGGCCTGCCTGTGGGAAGTGGACTGCCCTCAGGGGAGGAAGATAGAATTGAGTGGTCTAGCACTCCTGAGGTTAGCAGACTGCCCTCTGGAGGTGAGGGCCTAGAGGGTTCTGCCTCTGGAATAGAGGATCTCAGTGGACTTCCTTCTGCAGGAGAAGGTATAGAGACTTCTGCCTCTGGAGTAGAGGATATCAGTGGGCTTCCTTCTGCAGGAGAAGGTATAGAGACTTCTGCCTCTGGAGTAGAGGATATCAGTGGGCTTCCTTCTGGAGGAGAAAGCCTAGAGACTTCTGCTTCTGGAATAGAGGATCTCAGTGGACTTCCTTCTGCAGGAGAAGGTCTAGAGACTTCTGCCTCTGGAGTAGAGGATATCAGTGGGCTTCCTTCTGCAGGAGAAGGTATAGAGACTTCTGCCTCTGGAGTAGAGGATATCAGTGGGCTTCCTTCT
>CAUYSK010042374.1:0-38208 GCA_963575035.1 Avahi laniger | reverse complement strand
TTTGTACTCGCCATCAAATTGGTACTAACTGATCAACACTAGGGTGATCACATGGCAGAAATACTCTCCAGGGATTAGGGGGATGAGGGGCAAATCTACAACTAAAGGACACGGGGAGCACTAAAGGGAGGGAAGGGCACGGCTTTAACCTGCATATGGGTGAGGCAAAGACATAAAGTGTAACTGTAATGTTTGTACCCTCACAATACCCTGGAATAATAATAAAGAAAAAAAAAGATGCAGAAAGAGGATCTTATTATTCCCTTTTAATAGATGGAGAAACTGAAGCACAACTAAATGATTTAAACAACCTACACAGAAAGCCAGGGTATACACAGTGATAAAGATATATATTAAAAAGTACTAAATTGGTATGAGTGGCCTTTCTTCAACTGAGAAATCAGATTTATCTTATGAAATGTTTCTCCAGACCTGTTTCAAACAAATGTATTTTTCTGAGCAAGGGAAATGTTGAAACCAAAATGCTTCATCAATGATAATTGGAAGCAATAACTATTATTCCAAGTTCCTGTCTCCATCTGTTTGTTGTTTCCCCCCCCCCCCGGGGTGGGGGATTGTTTGTTTGTTTTTGTTTTGTTCTGTTTTTGAGATAGACTCTTGTTTAGTGGCCCTGGGTAGAGTGTAGTGGCATCATCACAGCTCACTGCAACCTCAAACTCCTGGGCCCAAGTGATCCTTTTGCCTCAGCCTCCCAAGTAGCTGGGACTACAGGTGCCTACCAAGACGCCACTTCTATTTTTAATAGAGACGGGGTCTCGCTCTTGCTCAGGCTCATCTCTATCTTCTGAGCTTAAGCAATACTGCCACCTTGGCCTCCCAAAGTGCTGGAATTACATGAGTAAACCACTGCACCCAGTCTCTCTCAGTTTAGTTTAAAAAGACCATGAAAGAAGATGGATACTCGATTTCAAAATATCTGTATCTCTAAACCTGCTCCTTTCAGTCCCTGAATTGATATACACCTCAACACAAACAACAGGTGTAATACATGGAGGAAAAATAATTCTTTGTGGACACACAGGTTTTACATCAAAGGCAAAGATAGAAAACTAAGCTCAGAGGCTCTTGTCTCTGCTTCTTTCTGTTGTCATGACCTTAGATGGCCAGAGTAGATGTATTTTTATTTTCTCTTGTTAATTAAGTAACAAAACCCAGCCCTTATTTTATCTTTCATCATCCATGGGAAAATGCTCACTTTTCTTGGATGCAGTCAAGTTTTACTATTCCTTCCCTTGAGTTCAGCAATCAATTTCCATTTAAATCGTTGGTGGGTATTGTTTAGGGCTATAGGAACCCTCTAAGTATCATACACATTTTTAAAAGTACAAAAAACAATGGTAAACTAACACCTTTTGTATTATCCTGGTTGGAGCTGGAGCCCTTCTCCTAAGTGAAGTATCACAATAATGGAAAAACAAACATCACATGTACTCACCAACTAATTGGTACTAATTAATCAACACTTAGGTGCACATATAGAAGTAACATGTATCCGGTGTCAGGCAAGCGGGAGAGGGTACGAGGGGATGGGTATATTCACGCCTAGTGGGTGCGGTGAGCACCATCTGGGGGATGGGCACGCTTGTAGCTCTGACTCGTGCAGTACAAAAGCAGTATATGTAACCTAAACATTTGTACCCCCATAATATTCTGAAATAAAAAAATAAAATAAAAAAATAAACAAAACAAACAAAAGGTAAAGAATATTAAGTTACTTTAGTAACTTTCGTTTTTAAAATACAGCATCATTCTATATTTTCCTGCTTTTTGCCAAACATATTCCTGTGTTTTATGGCTCTATTTTCTATTAGAAAAAATGAATACAGAGGGAGTTAACATGAGTCAAAAATATGAAGTTCAAAATAGATGCATGCAATTGTATTATGAAACTTAAATTATGTACTTATTAAGGTTCCATTTTATTTTCAAGAAAATATTAATTTTGTCTTTTTATAACATAAAACATTTCAGACCATAAATTTCTAAAAGAATTAAAAGAAATTATATTCCTTTGCCTTAGCTATCAAACCTAAGTGTACATACTTCCCAATAAAAAACTTTCAGAAGGGTATTTAAACAAATATATTCTGATTGTCTTTTTTCACATTAAAAATATTGAAAAACAGTTTATAAACTTTACATAAAATCACAGATATATTGTGATAATATAATTTGAACATATTTTTAATTTCAAATTTTTGAGCAATGATGTTAACTGTAGATAAAATATAAAACATGCAATGTATGTTTTCATACTTCTAAGAAGTCTTCATAAAACCTTTCAATATATTTGTTCAATTTTACCTTATTTAAAATAATTCAAATAAATTATGTTATTTCATTAAATGATTAAAAATATAATAGTGGCCATTTTTAATCATAGATGAAATAGTGCACAATAGGTTTTAAGACTTTTGCTTTCCTGCCCACCACAAACCCACCTTCTAAGAAATTTCATCATCTGCAGGAATAAGGAGCAAGGACCATTTGGTGGGCCTGAGGTTTTATTGGCACATTCAATTTCTTGATTACCTTATATTGCAGAATATCAGAAACTGACAGTACAGAAGAGGTAGTCACTGAGAATACAAGCATCCAGAAACCAGGTAGGAGGTCCTGAGAGGAGATGTGCAGGGGTGGAGGTGGAGGGGAAGCTTTGGCAGGCCACCTCGAGTGCCCTTGGAGAGTAAATACTTAGTTTATCAGGCACACGTCCTATTTGAGGCTGTGATCATTTGCTTTTGCCTTGGGGCCTCATCTTTCCTGCTTTCTTCATTCGGTTCTTTCTTTGTCACTTTTCATGTTGGGATGTTTATAGGTGTTTCTTGTGAAAGGTATTTGAAAAGTGTAGGAAATATGTGTAGAACACTCTTGGCTCTTCAGAGGAAAGGTGCCATAAAATCTAATACATGAATAATAAATCAACTCAGCAGATGTTGACTTTTTCTTGTGAGACAGCGACTGTAAACTCCTGATTCAGAATCTCTGACAGAATAAATAAACTCAAAGCGAAACTCAATTTGTCAACCTTACCCAAGGACAAAAGATAAAAACTTGAACTAAACAAAATTATCTGTATCCTATCAAACATGATGGGACAAGAAGCACTATTCATATCTTCAAAGCAGATCTTATAATAAAATGTACATGCAGAATAGGATTCTTTTCAAGTTAAATACTCTGTGCATTAAGTGGAAATTAATAAACTCAACCATATGCTCTTAATTAGATTCTGAAACTAATCTAACACATTATTTTTACAGAAAACAGACACTGAATATTAGCCAGGAAATATTAAATCTAAGTACTAATTTAGAATCAAATTGTAATTTCTTTACTAAAAAAAGCATTGTTTTTTGGCATTAAAAGCAGAACATCAGCCAAGAAGGAGGCATAATCTTTGTATCAAAACTGGAATATACCCCTCTGGAATTGTAAGTTAACTATCAACAATTGTTTAAAATTTATCGTTATTGCCTATGTTTCTACTTTTAGTGTTGCAGTGCAAATATCTCTTATTTAAATTTTTCTATATTTGAAAAAACCACACTTTTATTAGACTGTCATATACGAGAAACATTTTGAATTCATGTTACTCAATGTGTGGTGCACAGACAAACCACATAGTCCTCGTGTTGGGACCAGTTAGGTATACAGAATTGAGGGCCCCACCCCAGGTCTACTGAATCAAAATCTAAATTTTCACAAAAGTCCCAAGTGGCTCTAATACACACTACAGTTTTAGAAGCACTGCTTTAGCTATTTTCTGGCATATGATTAGTCTTCTATACATGTTAATAACATTTGGTAGTTCCTTTTAGTTTTTTATTTATAAATTTAATCCAATTTATCAAATATACTTGCCAAAAAAATTACATGACTGCACCTAATGAAAGGAAATGATTGCTTCTGGAGATTAAATTTCCTGGTAGAAAAATATTATCTATATTAAATTTTAAAAATCTTATAAAAATTACTAAATAGACCAAGTTGATCTTTTGTGATCTGAGCCCATCCGCACTGATAACCACAACTCCATCACAAATGTCCACGTTCCCTTCAACCACATTTCCTTCCCTTTATTATTCTTTTACATCGTTTTTCCTTTTCTTTAAGTGGCTTAATTTTGCCAAAATTTTGTCAAACAAAATGTTTTGTCAAACAAAAATGTTTTTTTGCATACACTTAATATTTAAAACGAGATTTTCTTTTTTTTCCTTCTTCTTTATTTTATTATATAACAAAACTGCACATTGCACACACACCAGCAAATCCCAAGAAATGTAAAGTATTTAAAAATAACAATAGAAACATGAGAATCACCAATTGGAAAAGAAAGAAGTCCTAGATACTTCTCCCCAGGAAACTACATTTTTGAATTTTATTTTTACCATTTCTTTGCTTTTATTTTTAATTTTACACAGATAACCATATCGACTAAACCATGTGTCATTTAGTCTTCCATGCCATTATATAAGTGGAGTCATTCCACATGTTGCTTGTGTTTTTCATTCAATGATACCTTCCTGAGAGTCATTTCTCTTTTTATCTAATCTTTCTTAACTTGATTTTCATTTCTGTATAATGTTGCAGTCTCCTTTCAATGGACCTTGTGTTGTTTTCAGTCTTTTAATTATTATTCACAGCACTACCAGGAGCATCCTTGTACACGTCACTGGGTGCACATGCAGTGCTTCTAGGATACAGGCCTAAGAGAGGAATGTATGGTTGTAGGGAATGCACATCTTCACCTTACAAAGAAATTGTTCAACTTGGTTATTAAGATTTTTATCCCTCTAAGAATTGTAATTAGTGAACATCAAGGAAGGAAGAGCTTCATAACACTCAGGTATGGGACAGACAAGTAGACGAAAGTTAGAAAACAGTAAAAAGTCTATGTAAAGGAATAATTCAGAACATATATTTAAAAGCAATCATTGCATTTTTCCAGAAAATATTTAGTACATATCCACAAGAGAGGTAACAATGAAAATCTATAAAGAAGTCTTCATGTTTGCCCAGAGTAGTAAAACATTAACAATCTCTTTATAAGTTAAATGTTAAACTTTTAGAATGTGTGGCTTGAATTGCTGTAGATTATGGAATGCTGCTTTTATCACACTCTTATACCTATGTATTCATTATGCTATAAACTGCCTTCCAACTGACTGTGAAAAATTCTTGATGGAGATAGGGAAGAGAGATCTTTCTAATGGGCACAGGTTAATGTTACAATCAGAATGTTTTAGATGTGGTGCAAAACATATGGCTGGAGTCTGTTGTTTAGAACTTCACATCTGTGTTGAGAAATGCATGCCTTAAAAGACATATTGAAATAGCATTTGCCATCCTAGGGGGAAACCTTGGGCCACCAAGAGAATATGCAATGCAAACTCCCATTAAAATATTATAATAACAAATTGATGGAGAATATGATTTTGCAAGTAGATGAAGAACCCTAAGCTCCTGATGTAGTTACTTGGACCCTTTCTGCATTGTAAGCATCACAAGGAGAACAGTATGTGAAACGTGACACTGTTTGCAAAGGTTCTTAGTTCTAGTCCAGTGAGACAGAACACTTGTACAGGTCAGGCAAAGCAGATTTGTTACTCACGGTTAGGCAGCGAGGGTAAACAGAAGCACATACAGAGTGCTTTCAGGTTCTCTCATCTGTGGTACAAATGGGGCATGTGCAGATGAGATTCCATCCGCCCTGTGCAGTTCTCATGAGCCTTGGGGGAACAGATTGCCATGGATCCTAGGCATCTGGAAGACGTCAAAATATGACCACCAAAATTACATTGTTTTCTTTTTTAAATGCTGTGCAGTATCTAATTGAAAAACCGGAAAATTCTATCCAGTCTACATGAATCCAAGATATTTGTGGAAGCATGAGGCTTAAAAAAAAATTAATGCATAATGTTGAATGAAAATGCAAACATGTGGAATGACTACACTTATATAACAGCATGTAAGACTAAATGATATATTGTTTAATGTTATGGTTATTGCAAATCCAAAGTCATAAATATTTATCCCTGTTATCTTCTAAGAGTTTTATAGTTTTAGTTCTTATATTTAGGTCACTGATCCATCTTCTATCTTTTATTTATTTTTAATTTTCTCTTACTGCTTTAGCTAGGACTTCCAGTATAATGGTGAATAAAATGGTAAGATCAGGCATAAATAGCCCTATATGGTTTTTAAAAGTTTCATTATTTTATTATTTTTTTTGCAGAGATGGGGTCTTACTATGTTGCCCACACTGGTGTTGAACTCCTGGCCTCAAAGCAATCCTCCCACCTCAAGCCTCCCAAGGTGCCAAGACTATAGGCGTGAGCCACTATGCCCAGCCAGATGAAAAATTACCTGTGGGGTACAATGCACACTACTTGGGTGATGGGTACACCAAAAGCTCAGACTCCACCACTATACAATACATACATGTAAAGAAATTCAACTGGTACCCATTAAATCTATTTTTAAAAATAGAAGTTTCAGTACTTTACCAAAACTGTGATATTTGCTATATTTTTTTTAAGAGCATCTTTGTCAAGTTTATTGGCTCCCATATCCATTCTCCCTTCTTTTCACCATTCCCAGCTTAAACTGGACTGATGTTTGTCCAGCTAGTTTCTTCATTCCCCTCCTCATTCTCAGCTGGCTGTGATGATATGTCTAAGGTTTGATCAATGGAATGTTGATAAAAACAATATGTTCAATATCTAGTTCTCATTTTTAGAAGAAAATTGTTTACCTTCTACCTCTGTGCTCTCTTCCTGTGGCCTGGACCACAGACATGATGATGTGAGTCAGCCTCATCTATACAGACAAGGATGGTATGTATACTAGAGGTCGTCAGAAAGACAAGAGAAAAGGAATCTATTTTTGAATGCTCTCTAGCTGCCCTGGGATTTGCCTACCCTTAGTTTGTTATATTAGAGGTAAATAGGTTTGTATTTCCTTTGAATCATTATATTTTGTTATAGCAGTTTATTCTATGCTCTAAACAAAACAAAGAATGGTATTTGTCAGGATGTTTTTGGAACAAAACTCTAAAATACATAGCCCTGGTTTGGCAGATTGGAGGAGGGCAGTAAGGAAACATACTTTAGCCTAGTGACCCCCAACCCCCCATTTAATCCATAGCAAAATATTGGATAAAATTTCCATCCATGATGACTTAGAAGGCAGACCACTTACCTATACAGCTGATAATTATAGAAAGTAGCTTACAAATCTCATCACCGTTAGACCATATTGCTCTTTCTTGTTGCTTTTAGCAAGATTCTGCAAAAAGATAAATTCATGCAAGGTTAGGATAAAACAGGTGCATAATTCATTGGATAAATAAATAAATGAACACAGTCTACTTAGTTACTCATAAAAAGAAAAAATACTTATTTTTTTAAAACTACAGCATAGCATAACTAGTATATTAACATATGTCTTAGCGGATTGAGACACATATCCCAACTGGGGAGATCAAAGATTTACTTATATAAAGGATACAGAAATAAGTAAGCACAGTCACTATATATGATAGAGGAATGCACACTTATTCAAAACCACAACAAGTTATAAGTTTATGGGTTTACCTAAAAAATTACCACTCTGTTAGTCATACTGTTCTGGATAACTGGCCTGAGTAAGTGAATGACGCATCAGACTTTATGGAAACTTACATATTCCCCACCAAACCAGCTTTATGTACACAATGATGGAACATTTGTGGACACAGTCTAGTCTGAATGCATGCTAGGGACTACCTTATCAGAGCTGGGCACACCTCGTCAATCTTGGAGTTATGCAACATAATAGATGCCATCTCTGATTACAGGACACGCAAACATGAAAAAGGCTTCCCAAGATAACACATCCTGGTCCACATTTTCTTGTGAACTGAGATCTCCGAACTCGAACTAGGATCAGTTGCCTATACTTTTGTAGGATCATATCATCATGCCCTTAAATATATTGCAGGTCCTGTCCTACAGTTGTTAATTCTGATCTTTTCTGAAAGATAACTAGGAAAGAAACTGTGTAATGATTTAGACTAGGTTGTCGAAAATATTAAAGACTTTAACTCACTACCGTGTCCAGTTCACAAAACCTTTGTCCTTAAATGTCCCATGTTATCTTATATTACATGCCTTCATAATTATAAAAAAACTCAAAAGTCAGTGTATCTCAAACCCACCTAATATCCTCCTGTTGTCAAACTTACTCTTCCTTATTTAGTCTTAATTTGATTATTGTACTTTTCTATTTGTCTAATTTAAAACCAAAAGTCATTCTTAACATTTCTTTCCCCTTCACGTTCCATATCCAATCAATCTTGAAGGACTCTCAGCTTTGCCTTATCACTCTGGAGAATTTATCCTTCCGTGATCACATCCTCAGCCATGGATTTATGTCCAGCCCTCACTCTTCCCTAACTGAACCACTTAGGTAGCTTCAGAATTGGATTTGTTACTCAGTCTCACACCCCTCAAATCCATTCTTCACAATGCAGCTCTCTGAGTCATTTTTAAAAATTCATATCATACTTGCTTATTCAAAACCCTTTCTTAGTTTCATCTCAAGCCCAAGCACCTCTGTTTAGCAAAGGAGAGATGTTAATGTCTCTTTATTTTGATTCTTCACGGCATCGCTTCCAGTCACAAGTTCTCCAATTTTATCCATCAGTAATATCAAACTAGTAGTAGTTTTCCAAGCCTGCCTGGATGTTTCAGCCCCCTTTCCATGTGCTATTCTCACTTCCAATAATAATCTGTCCCTTGCCGTCCCAACAACTGCCACCTTCCACCTCAGTCATGCTGAGAGGAGCTCAAATTGTATGAGTTATGGGTGGCAATATCTTGACTTCAAGAAGGTTTAGGCGCTCCTGAGATGGAAACATAATTGGTCAAAAACAATCATGGTTGTTTCATTCCCCTTGGCCAGTGGCCTAAGGTATTTCCTTCCCCTTGTCTTAAAATTGCACTTACGATACAGTTCTGGCTAATGAAACAGGATGAGTATACCATGGAAAGACTCCTTCCTTCAAATAAAAAGAAAAAAATTCTTAAAAAAGAAGCTCTTTATCCCTGTACTCTAAGTCTTACTCTTTTTCCCAAAGATGTGGTGCTTAGAGATGTCATCATGAACTGACAAGCAAGCATGTTAAAATGGGTAGGGAAGAAAGATACAAGATACTTGGGTCATCAATATCATCCTCCCTGAGCCTGGTAATAATGTTACCCTGAACTGCTTATTGTTAAATTTTGCAAAGAAGAAAAAAAAATACTACAATTAATTGGGTGCTCTGGACTTACAACCAAAAGAAATCTTGACTCGTTCACCTTTAAAACCTTGTGAAGCACCTTCTTTCTATGAAGTTTATAAGCCCTGATATTTTTCCTACTTAACAGAATATCTCCTTACTCATAATTCCATCTGTTTTTTAAACATACTTGATTTACTTTACTTCTTAAGTATATCGTAATTTCTATAGTCTCCTTAATTAAATATATCATGAGTTCTTTATGTGTAAGAAGTATAATTTGCATTCAGATATTTGACCCTAACTTAAAATTAACTGAACCTGTTCAAGAAGTATGAGGTCAAGCAGCCATTATTAAAAGATATTCTATGAATTAAGATGTGTTCAGCTTCAAGTAATAGGAAATTCCCACTCAACAAAGTTTAAATACTAAGGAAATTTATAATCTCAAAAAACAAGAATAGAGTTGGAACCCATTCTACTAAGTGAAGTATCACAAGAATGGAAAAACAAGCACCACATGTACTCACCATCAAATGGGTATTAACTGATCAACACTTAAGTGCACATATAGTAGTAACATTCATCGGGTGTCGGGCAGATGAGAGGGGGGAGGAGGGAATCGTTATATACACACCTAATGGGTGCGGTGTGCACCGTCTGGGGGATGGACACGCTTGAAGCTCTGACTCAGGTGAGGCAAAGGCAACATAGGTAACCTAACCATTTGCATCCCCATAATATTCAGAAATAAAAATAAAATAAAATAAAAGAGAATTTCATAAGTAAGCCAAACTCTTGGAGATTTAAGTGAGGTCGTTGGCTCATCTTCTTTGCAATCCTCTGGGTTCTACTCCCTGTGTGTTGCAGTCATCCTCATTCTGGTAGCATATGGCTGCAGCAGTTCTGGGCATCACATTCATTAGTTCTAGGCATCACTTCTAGCAGGCTTTCTCATGTCTTATTGCACAGAATTCCACCACACGCTCATAATTAAGTTCAATGTTTGGTAAAGAAAACAGAAATACTATGATTTAGCTTAGAATAATCAAGACCCACAATCTGGGATTAGAACTGTGACCAACCTCATCTGAAGCATGTGTATTCAAAGGAGAATGAACATGTGGATAAAACTAAGTTTATGTTAGGAAAGAACACACACAGATGTTTGGAAGGCAACAAGCATTGTTGCTTAAAACCTGTAAGTAAAACTATGCAGAGTTATTTAGTTGATATTTGATGATGTTGAAAAAGATATTTTATGCAGTTCTCAAATTTCCAGTAAACTTTTACTACCATTTTATAAAATAGCAATATTATTTTAACATTATGAAGCTCATATATATTATGGATGGTAAAATTTGAAAGAAATGTTTCACTTGGCAAAATGTTATAAAATAGAATTCTAATTTAAAAGGACCACTGATATCTCATGCTATAATGTTTTCTTCTCTTATTATTGCAACGGTAAGCTTTAGCTGAAATTCAATATTTATAATATTAAATAATATTTTAAAGACTAATAATATTGAAAATGTAGTACTTTTAACAATATACATCATTACAAAAGAAAATATTATGGATCTTAATTATCCAAAAGAAATATTTATCACTTATCTATGAAAGAAAAAATTCAAAATTATTTTAAACAGGCAAATATATTTCTAATGGTTACCTAAAATTTATATTTTATTATCAATTTTTGGCCTCATATTAAGTAATATATTTTTACATATTTTAGTTAGCTTTTTTCCTCCATTTCAAATATGTCTTTGCTACAACTTATAACTGAGGAGCCAAAAACTAATTAAATATCAAAATATATAAATGTGATGAAACTAAGAAATTATAGCAAAGATTAGTGCAAACTCTAGATAAACAATACATCACAGCTTCTGTGGCTGTCTAAAAAACACACAATCATGACTGAAAAAATCATTTTGCCATAATATTTACAATCTGAGATCAAAGAACAGAAGAATGGGTTTTTATTTGTTGGAAACTAATATAAGAAATAGTTATGAATGCAACAAGGCATTATTGTGCCATCAGCTTTTAATGTAACCTTAACATGGAAAAGGAAAATCCTTTTACCTATTTAAGTATATATCCCAGTTTTGTTAGCTTACATTTCAAAGCAACACAAATCTTATTTTTTTATTAATTTCATTAGTGCATGAGACTGTGCCTACATAGAAAAATTTAACTAGAAAATTAAATTAGAAAATTTAGGACACAAGAAGGAATCATTTATTTACTGATCTGTGATCACACATTTCACCATTAGGCAACTTCACCTTCCCCATACTGTTACCCATATTTTTATCCATGCAAAGGAAACAAGGTTGAGGTGATTATTCAAAATACTCACAAACCAAAGACAATTTACCTTTAATCTCTAGAAATCTAATTCACAAATACTGTCCTTTCTGTACAAATCTTTTTTTTTTCTTTTAAGACATTCTTACCCCTTCACAGCCTTTTTTATTTCAGAATATTACGGGGATACAAATGCCTTGGTTACATAAATTGCCTTTGCACTGCCTGAGTCAGAGCTACAAGTGTGCCCAACCCCCAGACAGTGCTCGCCGCATCCATTAGATGTGAATTTACCCATCCCCCCTCCCCTCTCCCACCTGCCTGACACCTGATGAATGTTACTTTTCATATGTGCACATAAATGTTGTGCCAAAATTAGTGCCATCAAATTAGTATCAATTTAATGGTGAGTACATGTGGTGTTTGTTTTTCCATTCTTGTGATACTTCACTTAGAAGAATAGGCTCCCGTTCCATTTGGGATAATATAATGGGTAGTTCATTTTTAATGGCTCAGTAGTACTCCGTGGTATAGATATATCACATTTTATGAATCCACTTGTGTATTGATGGACACTTGTGTTGTTTCCACATCTTTGCAATTGTGAACTGTGCTACCATAAATATTAGAGTGCAGGTATCTTTTCATAGAATATCTTTTTGAGTTTTATGTACAAATCTTAAGATGAAAGGATCTATTATTTATTTATTGTTTATTAATTCAGTCAGGAATTTATTTAATACTAAGTGCCAAGCAATATGCCAGGTACCACTGCAATAAAGACTAAGACAAAATCATTGTCCTCAAAGAATTATAACCTCAGTGAAAGATTAGACAAATGAATAAAGAGGTACAAAACTGTGTGTTACATTTGATAACTGGTGTAAAACTGTTCCTAGGGAAGGCTTCTCAGAACAGGTGAACTTAAGCTGATCCTTGAGGGATGAATGGAAGCTCACAGAAACAGCAGAGGGTAGAGTCAAGGCAAGAAAAAAGGGATTTCCAGGCTAGGAGCCTCTGTGATCACAAGTAGTTTAGGAAAGCTGGAAGAGTACAAGTATAAGGGAATGATGCAAGAGGAGTCTGATGGTAGGCCTGATCATGAAAAGCTTTGAATATAGAGTCCGAGAGGCTTATAGGAGGTGGGCATCACTGTAGGATTTAAACAAGCAAGGGAGGTATTTGGGTTTTTGATGGAACCCTTTGGTAGTTAAGTGGCAGATGAATTTGAAAGGAACAAGGCAGGGACATGAGTTATGATTTATTGTAACAATACAGATGAGAAACTATCAGTCAATCACTGTCTAAACTAACGAAGATTGACAGAACAGAGAGAATGAAGCAGAGCTGAAGATACCTAAGGAGGTAAGACAGACAGAACTTAAGAGACAGTTTCAATCTGAGCCCTAAAAGTGAGATAGAAGTTTTTAGTTTATGTGGTTACATTGAATATACTAAAGAATTACAGAAGGAAGACCAAGGTGCATTATTTTGTTATCCTTACTTTTGTTTGTTATTTTATTTGTTTTGAAGTGAGGGAAAAGGAAAAATGATAACTTTAGTGATATCCAGTAGTCAGGCAGAATGTGTGTTTTCAGTGTTTATTTTTAAAATACTTAGAAATAAGTTCAATAGTAGACTCAACCGAAGCCAGATGGGGAGAAGGGCCTATGCAGTGTCCTGGAGCCAACTGCAGGGACAGGTATCAGATCATTAGTTATTCAGTTGTAGGAAGATTTGGGGCAGGGCAACGTGGGTAAGGGGTGTGGCAATAAGGCTCAGGCAGTGGCTATTAGCTAAATAGTATCAGAGTATTTCAAAATTTTAGCAACTATTATAGCTGCAGGGTGTAAACAAGCTAAATTGTCTCTGAGAGAAGTGAGGAAACAATGGCAAAATTTTTAAAAACTATAGTTCTTTCTACATTTTAAGGTATAGGGACAGAATATGTCTTCGAAGAAGAATTTTCTTTTGAATGCAAGTACTTTAATGGATGTTTTATCTATGCAAAGGTAAGTCTCAGGTTCAGAACCTACTCTGGAAGGTAGGAGCTGAGGCAAGAGAGAGATAAAATGCTTTGAATAATAAAGCAAAAGATATTTTTATATATTGAAGAGAAGACATTTTTCCCCAAACACGTATTTTGATATTGGGAGATTTTCAGCTTCCTCTAAGTGTAAAAAACAAAAACAAAAACAAAGCACCACCACCACCAACAAAAAACCCCAAAACCAAAACATAAGGATGATTACTTCCCAGCAACATAGTGGCCGACATGACTGAGTAGAGGGACAGTTGGCAGGGCGGTGCCAGTGAGAGGCGGGACAAATGCCAAGTGTGGAGTGAAGGGGCTTGGACACAGCTGTGAAATACAGAGAAGCAGTGATTTGGTGGCCAAAGGAGACAAAGCAGAAGTTCAAAATAATAAATAATGAGCACCAATTTAAGCTCTCTCTGAGGAAATTTAGAATAACCTGGGGAGGTACGGAGCTTCCTGAAGTCAGACAGGATGAAGATACACCCTATAATTAAATGGATAGTAAACAGAAGGTAAGGAAAAACTGGAAAACTTGGGGAACACTTGGGTAACATACAAATAAATATTTAAGAAAGTTGTGGGATTTATAGGCTTAAAAGTGTTAGACTAAGAGGTAATTTTATAATTGTATGTGGTTCAGTGATGGAGACTCTGTAAAATTAGGAGAACTGAGGACAAAATTCTGTAGAACACTAACATCTGTGGAACAGATGGAGAAGGAGGCACCTTGGATTCTGTATACTTATTCTATAAGCTGTGTGAAGATTGGATAATGAAAGCATTCTTCCATCCATCATTTAATGCAAAAAAAAAAAAAATTGGCAAATGTTATTTACTTCTCTTTGAGAAAGTTCCTTGGCACCAGTAAGATTTTGGGGAGCTGATAGGGTCTAATTTGTAGCAGCGGTGGGTAAAACCAGTCTTAGAGTTGCAGCAGTTCGTTTCAGGAGCCAACTGGTTTCGATGACAGAGGCAGTTTCAGCAGCCAGGCTCGCCAAGAGTTACATCCTTGCAGCAGGGCCATGTGTCCTGAGTGCTTTTTCTCCCTGGCTTCTTGACTTTGTCGTAGTTGTTTACGACAAGAATGACCCAATTCGTATGATCAACTTTTGCATAGTCTTCTTGATCTCCTAACTATAAAGATTAATTTAATCTATAATGAATCTTATCCTCCATCTTTTAAATTAAATCATGATACATTTTTATATATGTAAATATTTGCATTAACTTTAAAAGACAATGCTGGATTATAACATCGTTTAACATAATGAAGGTAGTATGACAATAAATATCTATGTATTGAGATAGAAAACTGTATGTTTTCAGAAGTCATATCAGAAAAAGTATATTATATGATTGTAAAGAGTATATTCAGCAATACATGGGATGGAGAGCTGAGGATTTCAAATGCATATCAAAGCGCTTTCTAATGGTGGTAAAAAGTGCAGGAAGCCTTTTGATTTGCTGGATTGCATGACTGAGATTACAGCAATGTCTGAGTGGCTGATTGCTACCAATGGTAGTCCTTCTTATTTGCTTTTGCTGTATCACACACTCAGCATCTTCTTAAAAATGTACAAATATTGTACATTCATCTGCTTGAAAGCACAAGAATTTTTTAGTATGCCTGTCTTGTCCACATATCCAAAAAATGAATACTTGATTTGAAAAAGTAGACAGGCAGGTGTTAAAGGAAAAGTATTAAAACATTTTTGATGCTTCAGGTACAAATGTAAAATTATATACTAAAGTATATCATAAAATGATGTTCTGATGTAAAATTTTTATTTTCTTCCACTTAAGTAACTAATAACAACTCATAGCATTGCAATGTATAGGATAAAATATTATTTTTGTTTAGTGCATGTTTTCTATAACTGAGATTTTTCTTTCAGTTCTTCAGTATGTCTCTTTCCCCTAGCATTTGGTGTTAGGATACTGCATTCTGTTTCAAGTCTCTTATTACTATTTTCTGATAGCACTTAATCTTCATATTTTCAAATGTCCAAATTGAACTTCAGATACATTCTTTACGGAGATGTTCTTCCCATTGCATGGAAATGGCTTTTGTCTGCATCTTTGAGCTTGTCTATCAATCTCTTGAACTTTATACACTATCTCACCTGTATTATTTTTTCCAGCTACTCTTTAGATATGTCCTGTCCAGTATGACAGTGTTGAGAAACATTTTTCCATGAATATGTTCAAGCTTTTGCATGCTTCAAACTTTCTGAGCAAAGGGCACTGGCATGCTGATTGAATGGCAATTATAACTTGAAAAGAGAGATAGTGTATGAGTCTGGAGAGATTTAGAGACTTATTTCCCCACAGTAATTTGCAATTGTGTAGTAGAGAAGCTAGAGGCTTTCTCCTTCATTTCATGGAAAAAATTTGTTTGAATTCCAAAGTAAAGTTCAGGTATTTCAGTCTTCCAGTCTCTGTCTCTGTCTCTGTCTCTCCAGCTCCCACCCAGAGGGAGGATTCACAGATATGACAACAGTATATAAAAGCCAGTTGTCATAATTCTGGGCTTACTTCCCTGAGATTCAAACCCATTGAATATGGAAGTGTTGTCTTTCCTTCATTCAAATAACGCTGTGGGAAATTGGGAAGTGATGCAAGCTGTGAGTAATAAAATCTGTTAGTCTGATCCAGAAAGCTTATGTTCTCCTGACGGAGTATATATGCAGTACTCTTTCTCTCCGTATTTGTAAAAAAATAAAATAAAATATATATAAACGCTTGCACACATGTACACACACACACACACACACACACACTCACACAAACACACGCAATGCCCAGTAGTCAGGCTAACTTGTTTGTTAGTTTATTAACTTGCAAGTAGGAGACTGTTTTAGACCCTTCGCAGGTTCTGATTTGACAGGGAACTGCTAGCCGCTTGATATGTATGTGGCTGTTGCAAACTGAGATGTGCTCTAAGTATAAGACACAACTAGATTTCTAAAATAAAGTAGGAAAAAAGAGTAATATAGCTCATTAATAATTTTATATTAATTACATATTGAAATATTAACATGTTAGATACATTAGGTTTAATAAAATCTATTATTAAAATTAGTTTACCTATTTCCTTTTACTTTTTTACTTCTTTCTTTTAATGTTGCCAGTAGGAGATTTAAAATAATACATGGTTCCATTATATTTCGACTGGATAATGCTATCAAGGCTTTGGCATTAGGAGGGGCATTTTAAACTCAATGTGGCTTCTGTAAGGTTTGATTTTTTTCTCAGAATCCAACATGAAATGTATTGGGTAGTTCCATGGCAGCTCATGTGTAACAATTTTAATACTTCTTGTTGGCAGTGTTAGCAGAGAACTGGCTCAAGGGCATTATTATTCAATTATTAATATTTCAGGTTCTCTATCTTGTGGGCAGCACCTGTTCTAATCACACTATTTTTTTCTTACCTTTTTGTGAGTTTACAAAAAACTAAAATAAAATATCACAAAGGATACCGAGATGTTTGAAGACAAAGTTCAATTGAAAGGATGGGAGTAAGTGACACAGTATAATTAAGAATCAAGTCATTCTGAATACTGTACATTAAAGTCATAAATTATAATAAAGTTCTATGTGGCAACTAGGAAATAACTGATGTGAGTCTTATGAAAAGTATATGCAACACCTCTTTCATTTTTAGGTTCTGCAAGATAATATTGCAAAGTAAAAGTGATTGCTCAAAATTTTTATGTGAAAAAGGTAGATAAAATACAGTGCATAAACTGTCATAATTTATTATTTTTCTCCAAAATTATTTTCATTTCAAATATACATTTTTCTATTGATAGAAAAACTCATAGTGCATTTTCTAAAAACTAAAACTCATTTTAACAATTTAAAGAGTCTGTCAATAAACGGAAACAGTACACATTAAAATCACTAATAATTGCAATAAAATAATTAATACATATGACACTATAGAAAATATAGTAAATATGAACATAAAATAGCAATAAAATAATTAATATTTATGACACTATAGAAAATATAGTAAACATGGAAGTATATATTTATCATTGCCTATGCTTTAATCTTAATATGGCGACAAAGTTTTAGCAAAGTACTTTTTTATTTTTACTTCTGTTCAAGCAGAATGCTAATAGTGACAATAAAAAGTCTCCTTCCTCAGTGAGAATGTCTGAGGTCAAGAAATTAACAACAATGACCATTAAACCTGAAAAATTTATAAGTAATAAGACCTCAGTGAGAAAAGTGCTACTGAAATAAAATTAAAAATTAAGAGCATATTGATCCATGTTTTGCCATGTGAAATGCTTTACAAAGCTTAATATCAGAATTTTAATCCCCATACTTCACATTATTTGTGCCAAATGAAGTTTCTAAGTAATTGATGAGGATATGCTTTTACCAAATTAGATTTAAAGTATGTGAACAAAAATAATTTATTAATGGTTAAGGATTTTCCTTGTATTATAATTTTAAATAGATCAGATAATTTTTTTAATGTAGCATCTAGTCAAGATTTTATTAAGGAACTCTAATTTTCATTTTTAATATATTGTAATGGTCATGCAGAAGTGTCAATGTCGGAACAAACTTTAACTTAATTGTATAATTTTATCTGTTTACATTTCTAACATTTTTAGACCAAAAAAATCACCTTCCTCACATCAAGATATTTTTAACATTTCACTGAAGAACAATGATATTTAATTTATTTGGTTATTTCTGACAGAATTTTTTCTGAACTGTAAATAACCAACATACCAAGAAAGAAATTTTCTTAAATCTCCATGGGCATATGCAGAATATGCCGTATGGTGTCTCTGCAGATAGTAAGCCCACCCAGATATTCTACAGAGAAATCCATTTCCAATGTTCTCAGATGGACAGCATCTTCCATCTAAGAATAGTAATAATACTTGCTAAAAGGTAGAGAGTATCTGCTGAGTATCAAATATATGGCAAGCATTTCACATGCATGTGTCATATCTCATCCTCTCACAATCAGACTGTTAGATAATTCAATTACAAAAATAGGAAACAGAGGTACAAACAGTAAAAATAACTTATCCTAAATTACTGAGCAAGTATTTGAATTCAAAATTTATTTCGAACCATTAAACCTTTCCTATTAATCACTATAATTATAGCACATATACACAGTTATCATTTACCAACATGTCAGAAGGCTCACTTTTATTTTAAAGCTACAGAGAACATATTATTGATTAGGTCACTTTAGAAGGATTATAAATTTGGGGAAATTATTTTGTCCTTATACTCAAGATAATTATTATCTACTTCTAGAGGAAAAGCACCATGAGACACATGGAATTTTAAATTAGTGCAATATATTGAATATATTTATTCATTTTCTTTCTCTCTCCCTTTCGTGCACCTTACCTTCTTATTCCATTGGTTCTTTCTTTAAATTCATCTGGTACAACAAAATTGAGTAAGGATAAAGTGACAGCATGCATACATACATACACACATATACAACAGATGTTTTGCAAGGAGAAAAAAGATTATGAAGAAAACAGTAATATAAAAAAATTAGAATCAGAGTTAAATAAATATTTGAACATCCAGGGTGAATTAGGCTTAAAGTTTTTCTCTAAGATATGAATGTTTGAGCTGTACTTTGGAGTAAGCAAAAGACATAGCCTTTACACAGAATGAAAAAGAACCATACGAATGGAAGGCATGGGAGGCTGATATTACAATATACAAATAGGGACCATCTCTATAAAGATGGTAAGTCATTGAGCTTGGGAATGACAATATAAAATTGTTGTTTATCAGAGAGTGTGAAGTATGGAAGTAGAATTATATCCCATGGGTAAGAAGAAGCCGAGACATGATTTGAGCACAGAAAAAAAGAATTTTGGCAACAGTTTGTAAAAAGAATTAGAGTGGAAAGATTTCAATTTTTGTTTAAAAATTTAAAACTTGTTCTTGGCATTATTATAACTCATATTATCTTCTTGAAATAGTCTATTTGGAGAAAATGACTTAAATTTCTTTAATTTTCTGAGTAATCAGGAAGTATAAAGTTTAAAGCACTGACAAATAAAAAATTTTGAAAAATTAATGTCACCTTAAAAATACTTCTTTTCTGTGATCACCATTGAAAAACTGTAGATGGAATAATATAAAGAGTTTAAAAACCACAGCATTTTAAATAAACATATAGGTATTTGGTTACTGAGACATTAAAATATTTGCTAAATGTTTACTTACATAAAAGAAATTTTGCTGTATCTTTGGCCTAATAAATCTTAACTAAACTCTAAAATACAAACGAATTTCAAAATGTAAAAAAAAAATAATGAAATAAAGTATATGCCTTAATAGTTTATTACTGAGATCTAAGCAATTGAAATTATTAATATTTTTTCTCATGAAATGAGACTTTGTATTATAATTTATTCTTATTTATTTAAAATATTTTATTTTATTTTAATTGACAATAATTACATGTATTATATATTTACGGCATACAATGTGATGTTTTTAGATATATTTACATTGTGGATTGATTAAATCAAGAAAATTGGCTGGGCGTGGTGACTCATGCCTGTAATTCTAGCACTCTGGGAGGCCAAGACGGGCGGATTGTTTGAGCTTAGGAGTTCGAGATCAGCCTGAGCAAGAGCAAGACCCCATCTCAACTAAAATTAGAAAGAAATTAATTTGACAACTAAAAATATACAGAACAAAAATTAGCCGGGCATGGTGGCGCATTCCTGTAGTCCCAGCTACTCAGGAGGCTGAGTGAGACAGAAGGATTGCTTGAGCCCAGGAGTTTGAGGTTGCTGTGAGCTAGGATGACGTCACACGGCACTCTAGCCCGGGCAACACAGTGAGATTGTCTCAAAAAAAAAAAGAAAAGAAAATTAAGAAATCCCTCATCTCACATACTTATCATATTTTTTGGGGGGATGACAACTTTTAAAATCTACTCTTTTAATAATTTTGAAATAAATACACAATGCATTATTTATATCCTTTGATCAGCATCTCTCCTTTCCCCATCCATCCCCTTCCCCCAGCCTGTAGAAACCATCATTTTATTCTCTATTTAGAGTTTGACTTTTTAAAATTCCACATATTAGTAAGATCATGCAGTTTTTGTCTTTCTGTGCCTGGCTTATTTCACTCGGCATTATGTCCTCCAGGTTAATAAATCTGATGGTAAATAACAATGTGTCCTCCTTTTGTAAAGGCTAAATAGTATTCCATTGTGTATATACAAGACATTTTCTTTATCCATTCATCCAATGATGGACAGCTAGGTTACTTTCATATCCTAGCTACTGTGAATAATGCTGCAATAAACATGGGTGTGTAGATATCTCCTTGGTATAACTGGTTTTAATTGTGTTGGATATATATCCAATAGTCGGATTGCTAGATCATATGGTAATTCAATTTTTGTTTTCTGAGGAACTTCCATACTGTTTTCCATAATGGATATATTAATTTACATTCCTAACAATATATAAGTGATCCCTTTCCTCCACAAACTTACCAAAAATTATAATATTTCATCTTTTTGGAAATAGCCATTCTAATGGGTATGGGGTGATATCTCATTGTGGTTTTAATTTACATTTCAAACCACATGATTAATCACTTCCATGATTAATGATTTGGAACATTTTTTTTCAAATAATGCATTGTCCATTTGTTTCTCTCTTTTTTAGAAATGTATATTTACGTCCTTTGACCATTTTTAAATTGAGTTCTCTATTTTCTTCCTATTGAATTGAGTTTCTTATATATTTTTTGATATTAGCCCCTTATCAGATGTATGGCTTACAAATATTTTCTCCTAATTGGTGGGCTATCTTTTCACTCTATTATTTGTTTCCTTTGAGGTGCAGAAGATTTTCAACTTGATAAAATCCCATTTGTAGTGAAATTGGATCCTTATTCCACATTATATATAAAAATTAACTTAAAATGTCATTTTCTTCAAAAGGTATGCATTTCAAGACATGAAATTAACAGAAAATACAGGTACTTTTTGAAAATTTGTAATAGTATTTAATAATGGTTTCATGATAGTATACTTTTTTATGGCTCTTAAAAACTTTTTACTTTTTATAAAAACATATTACTTTACATTATATTATTTAATTTATATTTTTTTATACTTTTTATACTTATATAACTATACAATTATTTTCTTTAACCCTTCAAAAGAAATTTTTCTCATAATTAACTGTGAATGAATTTAAAAATAAGGATACTATTTTAAACTTTAAACTACTTCCAAATATGTCCAATGTATCATAAGTAGAAATATTCAAGCTTAGCTAAAGAAAAAATCATATATCCTAATTCATAAGTATACTTCAGTTCAAGAAGAAGTATGAATGGAATAAAAATAATGCTTCCATTTAAAAAAATAAAAAAAACACTTTAAGCATTCCATTTGTTTGTTCAGGTAACTTCTACTCATTTTTGCTATCTAAGATATGATTTTCAGAACTAAAATTTCTAAATGATTTGCAACTAGAGTGTAGTGTGGCTTACAAAAACCTATACAGACTTCATTCTCTGCTCAAAGACATGCATTGCTGTAACTTTATCTTGTTTCTTCCTATTATCATTATTCACTGTGGCAATGCTTTCAACTAAATGTAAATGAAAGGTTCCCCATTTAAACAGCGGTTTTAAGATCAGATTATTAATCACCTTTAAAGTCAGGAAAATAAAGTTGAAATAAATAAATAAAAGATTTCAAGCTGAATATTAAATCTATAAATGACAACAATATCTTAGAGGAGATCTGAATATCTAAGAACAATGTTAAACCTTTTTAAATATAAATGTCCTTGTATAAAACTATTTATGAATTACCTAATGAAATAAATACTATAAATTAAAATTAAGGAGATTGGATAAATGTAACTAACTGAATGTTGTCTGATTCTTTATTGTCCACATATCATTCTTGTTCTTAAGAAGCACATTTTGGTGAACTTAATATTTCAAACAGCAGATTTCTGGTTCTTTAATAACCATATCTATTTCATAGGAGATCTTAAATGTCATGAAGAGCACAAAAATATTAATTTACATTTATAAAAACTGTAAAAAGTATATTTTAGTAGATTTACATATAAAATAATTCAAAACACCTAAATTGACAAATTACACAAATAATGATTTATATAAAACATATATACAAAATCAATTTGACCATGTGACAGACTTTTCAATTAACTTTTCAAATACTTTAACAGAATATAAAAACTGGGGGAGGGAGGCCCAGATGGTGGACTACAAGCAGCCTTCACTTGCTGCTTTCATGGAGAGGACTGAATGTAGAGAGTGAATATCCACTTTCAGATTAATCACCTAAGAGAGAGTATTGTGAATCAAAAGAAGGGAGACAGGAAGAACCCAAAGTGAAGAAGGAGGAAGGAAGGCAATCTGCTCTGCAGATTGGAGGTGCACAAGGAAGATGAGTGTGCACATGGGGAAGGCACAGAGGGGAGAAACCTGGGTCTCCACACTACCCCCAGGATCATTGCTATCCAAAATATGGGAGAAACTCTCCACTGTAGAAAGCCATAGAACTGACATAGGGAGCTATCTGGAGACTGTGCAGCTGCATTGTTCCAGAGAGAGGACACAATGGTGGACCCCTGGCTTGCAAACCCTGGATGCTGTGGCTGGTGCCATTTTAAAACTCTTGAACTAGAGCACAGCCTCTACTCAGAGGTCAGATCTGCTGTTGCTGACTCCCTATCATGTCTTCCAGTCTGGGTGTGGGGAGCAAAAAGGGAGGTTGGGAACTCTTAAAACTCCTGTGGGCAGGAGCTATATACGCCCACTACTGCTCAGGGGACTAGGGTGGACTGAGAATCGCCAGCAGTTGTCAGCATGGGTGGGTCTGTGCTCAAGCTGGTGCCTGTCCGAAAAATACAGCTGTCCAAGGATCCAAATAGGGCAGCTCTCAAGGTGGTGTAGGCTGATAATTGCCACTGCTGATAGATAGGGCTATGCTCAAGCCACAAGGGCTGACAAATACCCAGCCCTCAGATCTATCCTGGACAGTTCTCAAGCTGGAGAGACCTGACAATCACCAACACCTGTGGGCATGGGAAGAGTTGTGTTCAGGCTGGCACATGGCTGACAAATGCTGCCATCTGTGAGTCTGGACAGGCAGCTCTCAACATGATACTGGTTGTCAATCCAGACTGGGCATGCAGGACTATGTTCAAGACACATGAGGCAAAAAATGTCACTATCCACTAGTCTGAGCAGGGCAGCTCACAAGCCAGGGCAGGCAGACGATCACAGCCACCCATGGGCAAGGATGGGGCTGCACTCAGCCAGCACAGGCTAACAAATGCTGCTACTCACAGATCTGAGTGGAGGAGCTCTCAAGCTGGCTCAGGCTGACAATTGCTGTTGCTGACAAAACTCGGTGGAGCATTCACTCAATCTGCAACATGTGGACCACAAAGCATAGGGGAATGATGAGGGAGGAGACTCCAGAGAACAACAGTATTAAATGCTCACAGTCTATCCACCCACCCTGGGCTGGGTCAATCCTCCTGAAGGACCTCCCCTTCCTTGTACTAAATAGGAGAATTCCCTACAGAGGAGAACAGGTGTAATGCAAGTTTACAGGGCTTGAGCAGAGAGAAGATATTTCGGATGACAAGGAACTAGAATGAGAACTCCGGCAACATGAAAAACAAGCTGTTTTGACATTTCCCAAAGAATAACAATATATCCACAGCAATGGATCCCAACTTAAAGAAAATTGTCAAAATATCAAAGGTGGAATTCAAAATATGGATGGCAAATAGGATAAATGGAATTGAAGAGAAGTTGAAAATCAACAAAAAGAAATCAAAAAAAAAAATTTCAGTGCATGAATGAAAAAAATGAAAAACTCACCAAAGAGATGGACAACATAAGAAAATACATAACAGAATTTAGAGAAATGAAAGAGTCATTTAGGGAATTTCAAAATACAACAGAAAGCTTAAAAAAGAAAGAAAGAAAAACAAAGAAGAGGAAAGAAATTCAGAGCTTGAAGACAAAGCTTTCAAACTAAAACAGTCAAAGATGCAGAAAAAGAACAAAGAAGAATGAACAATCACTCAGAGAAGCATGAGACTATGCAAAGTGGGGCAATAAAAGAATTATAGGTTTCCCTGAGGGAGAATAAGAAAAAGCAAAAAGCATGGATAATCTATTAAAGGGAATTATTCAGGAGTACTTCCCTGGTATTGTCAGACATTCAGATATCCAAATAAAAGACAGTCATTGAACACCAGAAAGATTCATAGCAAATAAGACATCTCCAAGACACTAGTCATCAACCTTGCCGAAGTCAAAATGAAGAAAAATTCTACAATCTGCCATATGAAAGCAACACCTAAACTACAAAGGAAAACCCATAAGGATAACAGCAGACTTCTCAGCAGAGACATTACAAGCAGAAGGGATTGGGCCCCAGTTTCAGTCTTCTTAATCAGAAAAACTGTCAGCCAAGAATTTTTTATCCTGAAAAACTAAGTGTCATAAATGAAGACATTTCCAGACAAGCAAACACTAAAGGAATTTGTTATTACTAGACTTGCCCTACAGGAAACGATTAAAAGTGTATTATACATGGAACCACACATTTGATACTCACTAGTGTAAAAACACCTGAAAGTTAAAGCTCATGGCTCTAGTAAAACAACAACACAAGAGAAACAACAAAAAACAGAGTAACACCAAACATAATGAACAGAAGAGTATCCCACATATCAATACTAACACTTATTGTGAATGATATTTATGCCCCACTTAAAACATAGACTGGCTGAGTGGATGAAAAAACACACTCAAAGTATATGCAATCTCCACACATCTAACTTGCAAACACTTGCACAGCTTCAAAGTAAAGTGACGGCAAAAAATATTTCAAACAAATGGAAACCAAAAGAGACCAAGTATAGTCAGTCTCATATTAGATAAAATAGAATATAAATCAATAGTATTAAAAAAAAGACAAAGATGGTGATTTTATAATGCTAAAAAGAACAATTCAAAAAGAAGACGTAACAATCCTAAATATAAATGCACCTAACAGTAGTTCTCAGATTCACAAAGCAAACTGTACTAGAAAAAAGCAAAGAAATAAACAGTGGCATCAACATTTCCAGGACTTCAACAGCTCACTGACAGAACAGATCATTAAAGCAGAAATTATTAAAGAAACCCCGGACATAAATGGGACTCTAGAACAAATGAATGTAACAGACATTTATAGAACATTCTACCCCAAAACTACTGAATATATATTCTTCTCATTAACACATGGGACATTTTCCAAGATTGATCATACCTTAGGCCACATAACAAGTCTCAGCAATTTCACAAAAATGGAAATAATACCAAGTATCGTCTGAGATCACAGTGTAATAAAATTAGAAATCAATACAAAGAGAAACACTCAAATTTACACAAACTCAGGGAAATTAAACAACCTGCTGCTGAACAATTGTTGGGTTAATGATGAAATTAAAATGGAAATCAAAAGCTTCCTCATACTGAAAGACAAAGGAGACACAAGCTTTCAAAATGTGTAGGATACAGAAAAGGAGTGCTAAGGAGAAAGTTCATTGCCTTAAATGCCTACATCAAAAAGATAAAAGGATCACAAATTAACAACCTATTATAACTTTTCAGGAAATTAGAAAAACAAGAACAAACAAAACCCAAAGTCAGCAAAAGAAAAAGAAATAACAAAGCTCAGATCAGAACTAACAGAAATAGAAATTTAAAAAAAAAAGGATCAATTAAACAAAAGGTTGATTCTTTGAAAGGTAAACAAAATCTGTAGTCCTCTTGTTAGGTTAACCAGAAATAAAAGAGAAAGGACCCAAATAATCTCAAACAGAAATGATAAAGGAGACATTACAACTGATAACACAGAAACAAAAAGTATCACTCATGAATATTACAAAAACCTCTACATACAAAAACTAGAAAATCTAGAGGAAATGGATAAATTCCTGGAAACACACAACCTCCAAAGTTTGAGTCAAGAAGAAATAGGAATCTTGAACAGATTAATAATAAGTAGTGAGATTGAAACTATAATAAAAAATCTCCTAAAAATTAAAAGCCCAGACCAGACAGATTCACAGCCGAATTCTACCAGACCTACAGAGAAATACTGGTACCTATCATACAGAAACTATTCTATTACCTTTGGGGAGGGAATCCTCCCAAACTCATTCTATGAGGCCAGGATCACCTTTATACCAAAAACAAAAAAAGACACACATACACAAAGAAAACTACAGACCAATATGCCTTATAAACATAGATGCAAAAATCCTCAAAAAACTACTAACAACAAAATTTAACAATACATAAAGAAGATAATTCACTATGATCAAGTGAGTCCCATCCCTGAGATGCAAGAGTGATTTAACATACACAAATCAATAAACATGATTCACCACATAAACAGAAACAAAGACAAAGACTGTATGTTCATTTCAATAGATGCAGGAAAAAAGCATTCGATAAAATGCAGCAAAATTTCTTGATTAAAAAAAAAATCCTTAACAAACTAGGCCTAGAAGGAACATACCTCATAATAATAAAGGCCATATAGGACAAACACTCAGCCAGCCAACATCACATTGAATGGGGAAAAACTGAAAACATTCCTACTAAGAATTGGAATAAGACAAGGGTGCTCATTGTAACTACTTCTATTCCACATGGTACTGTAAATCCTAGCCAGAATAATCAGGAGAGAGAAAGAAATAAAGGGTATCCATATCAGGAAAGAGGAGGTCCAACTATCCCTATTCACTGATGTTGTTAACTTCTATCTAGAAAAACCTAAAGACTCAACCAAAAGATTCCTGGAATTGATAAATAAATACAGCACACTCTCAGGATATAAAATCAATGTACAAAAATAAGTAGCATTTCTATATACTGACAATAATCAAGCTGAGAGTGAAATCGAGGACTCAATAACATTTACAATAGTTGCAAAGAAAATAAAATACCTGGGACTAGACTTAACAAAGGAAGTAAACGATCTCTATGAGGAGAACTAGAAAACACTGATGAAAGAAATCATAGATGACACAAACAAATGGAAAAACATCCGTTGCTCATGAATCGGTAGAATCAACATCATTAAAATGTCCATACGACCCAAAGTGATTTACAAATTCAATGCAATCCCCATTAAATACCAACATCATATTTCATAGATCTAAAAAAAAAGTCTACATTTCATTTGGAAACAAAAATGAGCCTGGATACCCAAAGAAATTTTAAGGAAAAAGAACAAATCTGAAGGCATTACATTACTTGATTTCAAATTATGCTATATGTCTATAGCAATCAAAACAGCATGGTACTGATATAAATGTAGAAATATAGACCAATGGAACAGAATAGAGAATCCAGAAATAAATCCATGTATCTACAACCAATTGATCTTCAACAAAGCATGTAACTACATACACTGGGGAAATGAAGCCCTATTCAATAAATGGTGCTGGGAAAACTGGATAGCCACATACAGAAGAATGAAACAAGACCCTTATCTCTCACCACGTGCATAAATTTATTCAAAATGGATAAAAAACTTACATCAAAGGCATGAAACCATAAAAATTCTAGAAAAAATTTAGGAAAAACACTTTTAGCTATCACCTTAGGCAAAAAATTCATGACTAAGAACCCAAAGGCAAATAAAACAACAACGAAAATAAATAAATGGGACTTGATTAAATTAAAAAGCTGCATAGCAAAGGAGATAACCAACAAAGTTAATAGCCAAACTACACATTGGGAGAAAATATTCACAAACTATAATATTCAGAATATACAAAGAACTCAAACCAATCATCAAGGAAAAAAAACATTAAAAATTAGAAAAAATAAATGCAAAGAAGTTTTTCAGAGGAAGATAGATAAATGGCTAAAAAAGATATGAAAAAATGTTCAACATCATTTATCATCAGGGAAATGCAAACTAAAACCATAAATGAGATACCACCTTACCTCTGTCAGAATAGCCATGATTAAAAACTCAAAAAGCGGTAGATTATGGCATAGATGCAGAGAGATAGGAACACTTATACGTGGTTGGTGGGACTGCAAGTTGGTACAACCTCTACAGAAAACAGGACAGAGATTCCTTGAGGAAATAAATGTAGATTTACCATCTGATCAAGCAATTATACTATGGGTACTAATCAAAGGAAATGAAGTCATTTTATCAAAAAGACACCTGTACTCTAATGTTTATTGCAGCACTGTTCACCATTACAAAGATGTGGAATCAGCCAAAGTGCCCATCAAGTTATGAGTGGATAAAGAAAATGTGATATATAGAGACCATGTAGTACTACTCAGCTATGAAATGGAATGAAATAATGTTTTCTTAAAGCAACTTTGATGAAATGGGAGACCATTATCTTAAATGAAGTATCTTAAGAATAGTAAAACAAACATCAAATATACTCTGTAATACTTGTGGGCTAGACAATGGGCACACATGGATAAAAAGAGATGTAAAGGACATTTGAAACCAAGTGGGTGGAAAGGTAAGAGGGTGGTAAGGATTAAAAACATACCTATCAGTTACAATGAGCACTCTTCTGGTGATGAACACCCTAAAAGCCCTGGCTTCAGCCTTATATAAGATATCCATGTAACAAAAACATTTGTACCCCCTTAATATTTTGAAATTAAAAAAAAGAAAGCAACTCTAAGGAAAGAAAAAAAACTAAAAATATAAAACAAGTGATAAACCTCATGCTTTCACTTTTTAATCAGATAATTTTATTTTTATTTAGTACACCTAAACTTTCTTTCATTGGTATAAAAGATTGAAGTGACTCATTTAAAACTAATGTTTTGTTTACTTTTATGTATACTTTGTTATCATTAGCTATATCTGTATACACAAAATTAATAGGTATAATCGATCAAATAGTCTTGAGACTACTACATGAAGAGCTGGATAGTTTTTTAACTATCTAAAGAAATAATATAAACAAGTAGTGTGTGCAGAAATAAAATCAAAATTGTTAATCATGCAGATTCAGATTGGCCAAACAGCTAGAATTTTCAGGGAAGACTAATGGAGAGGAAAGCATTGTATAAAGAAAAGAGAGGTACAGATAGATTATGCTATAGAAATCTACAAAAGGTTCCACTAAAGAATTATGCTGATAACTAATCAACATCACGATGTGAGGAAACTACAAGTAGCTAGGAAAAGGACCACTGGAAAAGTACACATAGAAGCAACCTCAGTGCTCCACAATGGGCTAGTTTGTCTCTTAATTAGCAATTGTGGAAAAATCTCATAATGCATGGAATATTGAATGAAGTATTCAAAAAGTCATTACCTCTATATTAAGGCAAAATTATTCCTACACTAAAGATAACTGCTTTATATTTGGTACATCAATCAATCAAATCTAAAAAGTATCAGTTTCCAAGTGATTTACCTACATCCTAAAACAAAGCATGGAGATATTTGAGGGAATGAAAAAGTATCTAGAAATGAATAAATTAAATAATAATATCTGCAAAAGAATAAAAATCACCAGACATTCAAAAAAGGAAAAAAGTATGACCCATAATGAGAAAAATCAATCAATAGGAAGAGTACAAGCTCCCAAATGAGGACACAGATAATAAATGTAATGGTGAAGGAAAATAAAATAGTAATTATAACTTTATACCACATGTCAAAAATATAGGAAAGGAAAGCATGAGCACATGAAGTAGACACAGAAAATGTACAAGAGATCTAACCAAAAATTTTAGACATCTTAAAAATGTCTGAGATGTAAAATGCACTGAATGAGGTTTCCAGTTTGGTATATAAGAAACTTGAAAGTCCTCATTCTATCCTAACAACAAGGGAAGAGATGAAGAAACCTGAAAAATCAATTTTGTTTTATCTTTAGGAAAAGGAGGTTGGAGGGCAAACTGTTGCTCCTAAAATTGAAGAGACAGACAAAAGAATATAGACAGACACAAATTACCAGAGCCAAAACCTCTATGGGAACCAGTGCCAGGGTAACAAGACCTAACTGTAATTGATGAATTGCTGGAGGCTCAAATTTAGACAACTCAGAGTTACAAACATCAGGGACACACATAACAGAGGAACCTCACACTTCCATTTATAGGACCTCAACTTGTTTCTCACAGTGGGCAGCAAAGATAAATTGTCTCGTGCTTCTGGCAAAAATGGGGAAAAGGAACCACTTAAAATATTTGAAAACTAATGATTTATAAAGGTAAACCATTTAATTGATTTTAATTTGATCATTTAAAAACTTTAAAGTCATTTAACACTTTAAAACTATTTAACCAAAGCCTAATTTACAGGGTTTCATCAGAAGCTAACTGACCTGGCAGAAGAGATATATTCAACTTTAGCCTACTCTAGACATTCTGTCCCACCTAAGGGGGAATGAAGGATGAGAAATGTGCAAAATTCACAGTCTAGAAGTGAAAGATTGATGCCTAATCACAGGGTTATAGAACTCTTCCCTTCCCCTTGCACCTTACCCATCATATTACTAAAGGCCTACTCATAATAGTTCCTTTTACCTAGTACATCATGTCTGGCTATCAAGAAAAATTTATAAGGCATACAAAAATGCAAGAAACAAAGCAAGCATCAGAACCAGATTTGGTATGGCAAGAGTGTTGAAATTATCACACCAGGAATCTAAAGCAACTATTATTAATATGCTAAGGGCTCTAAGAGATAAAGTAGAGATCCCTAACAGACAAACCAGATGGGTAATGCAAGTAAAGAGATGGGAATTCTAGGAAATAACAACAACAAAAAAAAACTGCTAGAGATCAAAAACACTGTAACAAAAATGAAGAATACCTTTGACAGGCTTATTAGTAGGCTGGACATAGCAAAGGTAAGGATCTCTGAGTTTACCGAGATTTCAATAGAAACCTCCAAAAACAATAATCCTCTAAAAGAAAAAAGACTAAAAAAGAATATAGAATACCTAAAACTGTGCTATAACTACAAAAGTTGTAACATATACATAAGGGAAATACCAGAAGAAGAAGAAAGAGAAAAAAATGAGAAAATATTTAAAACAATGACTGAGAATCACCTCAAATTAATGTCAGATACAAAACCACAGATTCAGGAAATTCAGAGATAAATGCTAAAAAACAAACAAACAAAAAATTACACATAGCCATATCATTTTCAAACTACAGAAAGTCAATGATAAAAGAAATATCATGCAGGAAGACAGAGGAAAAAAACACCTTATATATATAAATGAGCAAATATTAAAATTACATCTAATTTCTTCAAGACCACATGAGCAAGAAGAGACAGGACGAAATGTTCTACAGAGATCTGTCAGACCCTTTTGTCCAAGAGCTCTGTTTAAGTCCATTACTTTTTTGCTAATTTTCTGTTTGGAAGATCTGTCCAGTTCATTCAGTGGAGTGTTGAAGTACCCCATTACCATGGTGTTATTATTTATCATGTTGTTTAGATCAGACAAGGTTTGCTTTATGTAACTGGGTGCTCGTGTATTGGGTGCATAGATATTAAGGATTGTAAACTCTTCTTGTTGGATTTTCCCTTTCACAATTATATAGTAGCCATCTTTGCCCTTTTTTACTTTTGCTATTTTAAAGCTTATATTATCTGAAACTAGTATAGCTACCCCTGCTTTCTTTTGACTTCCATTTGCCTGGATGATAGTTTTCCATCCCTTTAGTCTGAAGGCATCTTTGTGCATTAGATGCATTTCCTGTAGACAACAGATACTAGGCTTGTGGCTTTTTATCCACTCTGCCAGTCTGTTTCTCTTCAGAGGATAGTTCAGGCCACTCACGTTTATTCAAAGGATTGAGATTTGTGGTAGATTTCCATTCATATTGTTGGGTGAAATCTTGTTGTTTTGTTTTGCTCCTTGAGTCATCATGTAGTCCACATTCTAGGCTTTAACTCTTGAATGGTTTTACTTTGAAGAGTGTCTATTATGCTGTTCAGTGTGTAATGCAAGTCTGAGTACTTCCTGTAGGGCTGGTCTGGTCTTCAACATAGTGCTTGAAATCCTTGCCACAGAAATTAGGCAAGAGAGGGGTATTAAGGGTGTCCAAATGGGGACAGATGAGATCAAACTCTCACTCTTTGCTGATGATATGATATTATATCTAGAAAACCCCAAGGATTCATCCAAGAAACTCCTAGAATTGATAAATGAATTCAGCAAAGTCTCAGAATACAAAATCAATACACATAGATCTGTGGCATTCATATATGCCAATAACGGTCAAGGTGAAATTCAAATCAAGAATGCAATATCTTTTACAATAGCCTCAAAGAAAATTAAATATCAAGGAATACACTTAAGGAAAGATGTGAGAGACTTATACAGGGAAAACTACGAAACACTAAAAAAAGAAATTGTAGAAGATGTAAACAGATGGAAAAACCTATCTTGCTCATGGATTGGCAGAATCAATATTGTTAAAATGTCCATACTATCTAAAGTGATCTACAAAATGAATGCAATCCCTATCAAAACTCATTATAATTCTTTACAGATCTGGAAAAATAATTCTATGTTTTGTATGGAACCAGAAAAGACCTCGTATAGCCAAAGCTATCTTAAGTAAAAAGAACAAATTGGGAGGTATCAGTCTACCAGACTTCAAACTATACTACCAGGCTATAGCAACCGAAATAGCATGGTACTGGCACAAGAACAGAGACATTGACCTCTTGAACAGGACTGAGAATCCAGAGATGAAACCATTTGCATATGGTAATTTAATCTTTGACACAGCTGAAAAAAATATACACTGAGGAAAAGAATCTCTTTTCAATAAAAGGTGCTGAGAAAACTGGATAGCTACATGCAGAAGAATGAAATTGGAGCCCCACCTCTCACCTCTCACAAAAATCAATTCAAGATGGATAACAGACCTTAACCTAAGGCATGAAACCTTGAGAATTCTAAAAGAAGATGTTGGGAAGACCCTTTCAGACATTGGCCTAGGTAAGGAATTCTTGAAGAAGAATCCAAAAGCAATCACCGCAGCAACAAAATAAATAAATGGAATCTAATCAAATTAAAAAGCTTTTGCACTGCCAAGGAAACTACCATTAGCCTGAACAGACACCCCACAGAATGGAAAAAAAGATTTGGTCTCTACACATCCATATAGGGCTGATAACCAGAATGTATCTAGAACTCAAAAAAAAATAAATAAATAAACAAGAAAAAATCAAACAACCCATCAACAAATGGGCAAAGGAAATGAACAGAAACTTTTCAAAAGAAGACAAAATAATGGCCAGCAAACATCTCTAATCATTACAGAAATGCAAACAGAAACCACAATGAGATATCACCTAACACCAGTGAGATTGGCCTCTATCCAAAAATCCCAAAACAACAAATGCTGGCGAGGATGTGGAGAGACAGGAACACTCTTATGCTGCTCGTGGGACTGCAAATTAGTGCAACCTCTGTGGAAAAGAATTTGGAGATACCTCAAAGAGCTAAAAATAGAAATACCATTTGATCCAGGAATAGTACCATTAAGCATCTACCCAAAGAGCAAAAAACATTCTATGATAAAGACATCTACACCCGAATATTTATGGCAGCACAATTCACTATTGCAAGGATCTGGAAACAACCCAAGTGTCCGTCAATCCATGAGTGGATTATTAAAATTTGGTATATATATATATATATATATACACACAATGGAATATGAATCATAAGAAACGAGAGTGATCTAGAACCTCTTATACTTTCCTGGATTAAAGTTAAGTCCATTATCCAAAGTGAGGCACCACAAGATCAGAAGAATGGGCTCCACTTGTGCTGGCCATCAAATTGGTACTAACTGATCAACACTAGGATGATCACATGGCAGTAATACTCTCTAGGGATTAGAAGAATCGGGGTAAACCCACAACTAAAGGACACGGGGAGCATTGCAGGGTGGAAGGGCATGCCTTTAACCCTGGCTTGGATGAGGCAAAGACATAAAGTCTAACCATAATGTTTGTACTCTCATAATACCCTGAAATAAAAAAATAAATTAATTAATTAAAAAAAGAATAAAGAAATGGCATACATTCTTCTTCCCTTTTCAAAAGACACCCATTTAAAAATAAAGAGAGAGACAGCAGTGAAATATTTAAAATCTTGAGAGAAAAAATAAATACCAACCTAGAATTCTATACTCTGTACAGTTATCCTTTCAAACTGAAGAGGAAATAGACTTTTTTGGGCTACCAACAATTTAGGGGATGTGTTGTCAATAGACCTGCCTTGCAAACAATATTAAAGTTTTTTGGAGGAAGGAAAATGATATCTAACTGAAACTCAGATCCACAAAAGTAAGGAAAGAGTGTCAGAGAAGCAATTAGCAAAGATAAAATAATATCTTTAATTTTACTGATTCTTAATTGATCTAATAGATAATAGTTTGTTCAAAAATAATAATAATATATTCTATTTTATATATGTAAACATTTATACGCACATATATACACATATTCATGTATATTTACATATAAGTGAAAGTATTAATATAATGATACAAGGGATCAGAGAGAGGGATTAGAATTATTTTATCATTATAAAGTACTGACATGGATGCAGGAGAAAGGAACACTTTCAGACTGTTAGTGGGACTGAAAACTAGTAAAACCTCTATGAAAAATCATATGTAGATTCCTCAAAGAACTAAAAGTAGACCCACCATTTGATCCAGCAATTCCACTACCGGGTATTTACTCAAAGGGGGAAAAAGGCATTTTATCAAAAAGGCTCTTGCACTGTAATGTTTTATGCAGCAAAATTCACAATTGCAAAGATGTGGAATCAAACCAAGTGCCCATCGATTCATGAGTGGATTAATAAAATGTCAATATATATACCATGGAGTTTTACTCAGCCATAAATAAAGAATGAATCAATACCTTTTGTAACAATCAGGATGGAACTGGAGACCATTCTCCTAAGTGAAGTATTTCAAGAATGGGAAAACAAACACCACATGGACTCACTATTAAATTGGAGCTAACTGATCAGCAGTCACGTGCACAGATGGAATTAAAACTGAACAGAAATCAAACAGGTGGGAGTGGGGAAAAGGGTATAGGTGAAATCAAACCTAATAGATACAGTGTATACTGTCTGAGTGATGGGAACACTTATATCTGCCTCAGCAGTACAGAAGCAATTCATGTAACCAAAACATTTATGCCCCTGTAATATTCTGAAATAAAAAAAGAAAAAAATAATAGAACAAAAATAAAAGAATAAAAAGCAAGGTAATTTTTTTTCTATTAAAGTAGAAATGCTATTTAGAATACAGTCACTTTTTTTTTATTATTTCAGCATATTATGGGGGTACAGATGTTTAGGTTACGTATGTTGCCCTTGATCCCCGCTCCCCGTCTAAGTCCGAGTTTCAAATATGTCCACCCTTTGGGTGGTGCGCATTGCACTCTTTGTGTATGCATATACGCATGCCCTCCCCCCTCCTCCCTCCTCCCCCCTCCCCCCTGCCCAACATCCAATAGATGTTATGCTTATATGTGCACTTATGTGTTGATCAGTTAATACCAATTTGATGGTGAGTACATGTGGTGCTTGTCTTTCCATTCTTGGGACACCTCATTTAGTAGAATGCGTTCCAGCTCTACCCAGGAGTATACGAGAGGTGCTATATCACTGTCACGGCCCGGATTGCAGAACGGGGGATAAACACAGAAAGAAACACATACACACACACAAGACGTACAAGACTGAAGTAGTGAATTCTACCAGTCATTTTATTATATACTTTTTCTATGTTGGACAGTTACTTCCTAGTATGTGACTATCTTGGGCGCCTTGAGGAAAACACATTTTCATTCCTTCCAGACGATTGTTTAAGGGAAGCAGACGTTTGCATCTTAGCTTATCTCACTACCGTATGTAGGACAATGAGACACCTTGGCCTGTTTGTAAGAGCCCAGGCGCTTGGTTATCTGTCATAAAGCTATCTGTCATGAGGAATAGTTCTGTTTGTTCAACAGGCTGTGTCCAGACCTATTGTCTTGTGGCCCCAAGGAGAGCAAACCCAGTTTCGCTGACTCTGGATTTAAGCCAATTTTTGCCCAGGTATGGTCCCTACAATCACCATTGTTTCTTAAAGCTGAATAGTGCTCCATGGTATACATATACCACATTTTATTAATCCACTCATGTATTGATGGACACTTGGGTTCTTTCCATGTCTTTGCAATTGTGAATTGTGTTGCTATAAACGTTCGAATGCAGGTGTCTTTCTTATATAGTATCATTTGTTCTTTTGGGTAGATGCCCAGTAATGAGATTGCTGGATCGAATGGTATTTCTACTTGTATCTCTTTAAGATATCTCCATATTGCTTTCCACAGAGATTGCACTAGTTTGCAATCCCACCAACAGTGCATGAGTGTTCCTATCTCTCCACATCCATGCCAACATTTATTGATTTGGGAATTTTTGATAAAGGCCAGTCTCACTGGAGATAAGTGATATCTCATTGTGGTTTTAATTTGCATTTCCCTGATGATTAGAGTTGTTGAGTATTTTTTCATATGTTTTTTGACCATTATTCTGTCTTCTTTTGAAAAGTTTCAGTTCATGTCCTTTGCCCACTTTTTGATAGGGTCCTTTGATTTTTTTCTTGTTGATTTTCCTGAGTTCTAGGTAGATTCCGATTATCACCTCTTTATTGGATTTGTAGCATGCAAAAATTTTCTCCCATTCTGTAGGTTGTCTGTTTGCTCTTGTGATGGTTTCTTTGGCTTTGCAGAAACTATTTAAGTTGATCAGGTCCCATTTATATATTTTGGTTGTTGCTGTAATTGCCTTTGGGGTCTTCTTCATAAATTCTTTGCCTAGGCCAATGTCTAGAAGAGTATTTCCAACATCTTCCTCTAGAATTCTAATAGCTTCACTCCTTAGGTGTAAATCTGTTACCCAGTGTGAGTTGATTTTTGCGAGAGGTGAAAGGTGTGGGTCCTGCTTCTGTCTTCTACATATGGCTATTCAGTTTTCCCAGCACCATTTATTGAATAAGGATTCTTTTCCCCAGTGTATGTTTTTGCCTGCTTTGTCAAAGATTCGGTGGCTATATGAGGATGGTTTTATATCTGGGTTCTCAGTTCTGTTCCACTTGTCAATGGCCCTATTTTTATGCCAGTGCCAAGCTGTTTTGATTACTACAGCCTTATAATAAAGTTTAAAGTCTGGTAAGTTGATACCTCCCTTTTTTTTTTTTATTGCCTAGAATTGTTCTTGCTATGCGGGGTCTTCTCTGGTTCCATACAAAGCATAAAATCAATTTTTCCACATCTTTGAAGAATGATGCTGGTATTTTAATAGGGATTGCATTGAATCTGTAGATCACTTCGGGTAGTATAGACATCTTAAGGATGTTGATTCTGCCAACCTATGAGCACGGTATGGTTTTCCACCTGTTTGCATCCTCGGCTATTT
>CAUYSK010042373.1:0-28379 GCA_963575035.1 Avahi laniger | reverse complement strand
GGAGGATACCTTGAAGTCAGGCATTCGAGACCAGCCTGAGCAAGAGTGAGACCCTGTCTCTACTAAAAATAGAAAAAATTAGTTGGGTGTGGTGGCGCATGCCTGTAGTCCCAGCTACTCTGGAGGCTGAGGCAGAAGGATCGCTTGAGCCCAGCAGTTGGAGATTGCTGTGAGCTAGGATGATGCCACAGCACTTGCCTGGGGAAGAGAGTGAGACTCTGTCTCCAAAAAAAATAAAAATAAAAATAAAAATAAAAATAAAAAAATATATAGTTCTAATCCAGACTTTTTTCTAAACTCTAGATTTACTTATTCTATCCAACAATGCTTGAATATTGAATAGCTATCTCAAATTTGTTTGTTTGTTTATTTATTTATTTTTGAGACAGAGTCTCACTCCGTTGCCCTGGAGTGTAGAGTGTCGTGGTGTCAGCCTAGCTCCCTCCAACCTCAAATCCTGGGCTCAAGAGAGCCTCCTGCCCAGCCTCCCGAGTAGCTAGGACTACAGGCGTGCACCAAGAGGCCCGGGTAATTTTTTTATTTTTAATAGAGACAGGGGTCTAGCTCTTGTTCAGGCTGGTCTCGAACTCCTGAGCTCAGAACGATCCGCCCACCTCGGCCTCCCAGAGTGCTAGGATTACAGGCGTGAGCCACCGCGCCCGGTCTTTGATGGTGATCTTGTCATTGGTTCTGCCCTTGAGATACAGTTTCGGTCAGGAACTGAGGCCTGTAGCTCCCACCCCTGCTGTCCCCTTCGTCCACTCAGGAATTCCTTGAGGCTGTAAAAGCAAATTCTAAAAGGCAGTTTCAAGTGAATGTAAAGAGAAAGATTTACATTTCCTTTCTGTCTGCTCTTTTCAGATATTGTGAAAACGGAACCCCTCGGGGTGCCTATGAGAGAGAGAGAGAGATCAGAGAGAGAGCCCATGTGACTGATTTTAGCACTTACTATGAGTTAAATAATTTTTCTGTTATTTTGCTGTTGAGGCCGTCCTTTCAGAAGGGATGTTGAGGTTTGCAGGGCGGCCTGAAGGGGGTGTGGCTAGAGGGCGGGAAATCTGCTGAGAAGCTGAAGCAACAGTTCAGGGTATACTAAGTTAGGATGGTGAAAATGGAAACGAAAAGGATAGGAGAAATGGAATTGAAATCACATTCAGAATAAAGTGACAAGTATAAAAAAAAAATACCAGTCTTTCTGTTGTACTTTTGTTGGTTGTGCTAAGTTGGGAGCTGTTCAAGTGGAATATCCTGTTCTCTTGATATGAAAGTTGACCAGATGTTTACATTAAGTGAGACTAAGGATACCCATATGGCTCCATGATTTGAGATTTTAGCTCATTTTTTAACATGGACAATTCCTGGGCCTGTTATCATTGCATATATATTTGCCCTTTTGGAACAAAGGTTTCTGTTTGGTTCTAATTTCTTCTTTTTCTTTGTTTTAAAATAGACTCTATCGAGAAGAATTTCCAATCCATATCTTGAACATACTCCTTCCCAGGTATGATTCTTTTCTCTTACTACATTTTCTGTAATGGTAATTGATAAACTCTGGTGTAGAATTCTCTTCTTCTAGCTGTTCGTGTTGCTCCTGACCACATGGAATTTTGCAGGGATGCTGCCCTGAGCACATCACTTCTTCCCCTGGGGATGGCACAACAAAGGTGTTTGAGATGCTCTGATCATTGTGTCATGATTCAAGATGTTCACTAGATAAGAAAAAAAATATTTCCCCATCTTCCAAATGCTTTACATGAACAAATTGTCAATGTGGCAGAGTAAATATAGAATATAAATATTTTCCAAATTGCTATATTGATAGAAAGACGGTATTTTACAAACAGTGTATATTTTACACTAAAGACTTTGTGTAAAAAGAGATTTATATTTGTTGTTATCTATTAGTGAACTATCTCCTGTATACTTACTGGTGAGAAAAGATGAGGTATCTTCATTGTATTGCATCAAAGAATCGACAAAGAGTTGCATTTTTCAGACTACCAAGAGATTATGTGAGGGCTGGGGCCTTTTCTGCATTTTTGACCACTGTATCGCCAGCATTGAGAACAGACCTGACACTTGACAGCTGCTCATTAAGTGCTTTTTGAATGACGGAGCCAGTGAACATCCTGTGATGTCAGGACCAGTCAGGTGTCGGCTGACTCATACCTCTTCCTTGGTAATGCTTTCTGTCATCTGGCTTGTTCAAGCTTTGCTTTTTTAAAGATAGTTTTAACATGTTAAAAATAATTTCATGCCCTTCTCACTTTCTTATCTGGTTGTAGTGAGGAGACGATATCAGAAAAATTAAAGAAGTGTAAGGATGATGGGGTTGATGCATTCCTGTCAAATCATAATCAATATATTATCAATTTGCTCTGAGAGAAGATATATATTTTGTAGGTGCAGAGAGAGTCACCAAGAAAAAATTAAAATGATGTAAGCATTTACATATTGGCATGTAAGATAAAAATTAATATAAATTTTCATGAGCCTTTACCTTATGAACACGGCTCATTTCCATTTAGCTTCCTTAACAGAATTGAGCTGCGGAGGAAGGTGCTAATTATAGAGGGGGAGGTGGTAGTATTAATGTGAAGTAGGACCTAGACTTCTCTAGACCTGAGGAATACCCTCCTTCATCCTCCAAGAATCAGAAACTCATGTGGGGGAATTAGAAGATTACAAAAAGAAGTTAAATGAAATTTTTATCTGATAGATGGGATCGTGAAGTAGATAAAACCAGGATGCTTGGAATTAACTCTGAGCTCTGCAGTTGAGTGAAGCTTAACAGCAAAGCAGCCTGCTGTTAAAAGGTGTCCTGTTCACTGGATGGGAACAATATTTTCCCATCTTCCAAGTCCTTTATATGATTGCATTGCCAGTATGGCAGAGTTAATATATAACGTAAATATTCTTCAATTTGCTGCGTTGATAGAAGCACTGTATTTAAAAAATAGTGGATAATTTACACTGAACTTTGTGTGGAAGGAGATTACTTACAATTGTAGTTGAATCAGTTTACATTTGGAAAATAGTTACTATAGCTTAACAGTGTAAGCAGACTAGTAGCTGAAATAAAATAAGGTAAAGGTATGTAGCTATCTATGCTAAAATGTGTCTCAAGTTTAGGGACTCGGTCATATTTTTTTATAGATAGTATGCTATTGATAGCTCACAAATTGTCACATTATTGTTATATATTTACAGTGAATGTTTTTCCATCTAGATTTATGGGGAGAATTCTTCTTGTGCGGGAAGAGCGTTGAGGAATATTATTATCGTTCAGGCAGCTGACCTGATAAAGGACAGAGTGAACCTCAAGGGGTTTTACAGGTAACACAGTTTTCTAACACCTTGTCAAAAATTCTCCTTGCAGGAAGAAAAAACCCAACTTGTGTTCAAATCATAACCTTGATCAAGGAGAGGTGGGCCATATCAGTAGTAGGGGGGAGTTTCTGTGTTCTGTCTCTTGAGGCTACTGGTGGTGACTTTTTGTTAAACTTAGCTGTGTATTTGTTTAGTTAGACACCTGATTCTGAAGTTAGGGTATGGAATTCCCAGCCATAGATGTGGATGGGTTCCTGAGAGAGTCTGTGCTTTGCTTCCTTCGAGATAATGATATTTCATAATATTTTTTGGCCGTGTGCTGCGCTAGGGACTTCAGTGTGGACTCCCTCTTGAGGAACCTTATCAAGGCTCTGCAAGGACTCCTTGGAGGTCCATGGGCAGAGAGAACTGCTCTCTCTCTCGCTGAGAGTGAGCCTCCTCCTCAGGTACATAAGCAGGGGGAGAGGCAGGTCGGCATATGGACGGCACTGTCTACCTGGGCTAGTGAACAAGGACAGAGGTTTTAGAGTAAACAGCTGGACCACACACATGGTCACTTAGAAAGCTTAGTGTGTGTGTTTTCATCGTATGGAACAGTTTAAAAGAAAAACCAAAAGTGAATTATCAGCTTTTTATTTTGCCAAGTCAAGATATTAAGCCACACCAAACATTACCAAAAGAAAATCAGACAAAAAGAAAGACACCAGTACTATTTGTTATCACTATTCTTTTTTTAAAGAAACAACATTCTAATACCATAAAGAGTAGAAAGAATACTCAGAATACATGACACCAAAAAAAGTAGGAAGTAGGCTCAGAATAAAGGATGTTCCTTTAAGTTAAATAAATTTAGCTTTATGATAAACTCATTATAATATTCCTATTTTTTCCATTTGCCACAGATGGGAAAAATTTCATCATGGCCTAGATTTTTGGGATAGTGATTCCCAGACTATTGGAGTAAGAAGACCCCCTTTCTATTGAGGCATAATTTATATAATAAAATGCACAAATCTTAAGTGTACTGCTTGATGATTTTTATTTGTTACACACCCATGTAATCATTTTCTATGTAACCATTATCAAGAAACAGAGGATTTTTATACCCCAGAAAGTTCCTTCATGCCTCCTTCTAGTTAATAACCATTCCCTGCAACCAACTATTTTTTTTAACATCAAAAACTGGGCAGAATCTGTATTGTTATGAGCCATTATATGAGCAAATACAAAGTGTGGAGAGAGACCATAGTGAATTAACGCTTTGAAATACTATATTTAATTAATCTCATTAACAATTACATAGGTTTTGAAAAATATGCCACAGGCTCCATACCTATTCTGTTTATAAACAATGCTTTTGCATGTATGGACTCATGAAGCTCTTGAAAAAGCTCCAACCTCCACCCTCTGCCTCCCTTAGGCATTCATAGCTCAGAGTCTGAGAGCCATTAGTTTAGAGCCCAGTCCAAGTTGACAGAACAGGTGCTGTGATGATTGGACCGCTTCACAGAACTTCATTTTTATCTTTTAATAGATGATGGCATTACCTTTAGACACATCTGACTTTTCCTTTTTTTTTCTTTTTGGTTAAAATTGTATGTAAGTCTCTGAGTCTAGTTGTGAGCAAGCACCTATAGGACTCATTTTAGTTGCCATGTAAGGCTATATGTGAGATCTATCATCATACTCAGGTTTTCTTTTTTTTCTTTCTGGGATCTCCATGATATAGATTGAAAAAGGAATTGGGAGATGTACAGTAATCAGGTTCATGAGAAAAGAGCCGTCTATCCAAGTTTGCACAGATTTAAAATGTAGTGGGAGTAGAATGAGGCAAGAGCACGTGTTTTGCTGTGATAGTGGCCAGAACCACCTTTCATAATCTAAGGACTGATTGATGTTCTGGATTTAAACATGAAGTGCTCATACAATTGCCAAGCATGGATCACTTTCATTTGCCTCGTAATAACTTGAGGTAAAGTGTTCTCCATATAGCACATAAGAATTCACTTTTAAAACTTTGAAATGTTTTCTATTCATTTTTTGCTATATGAAGAATCACATTGGCTTCTGAGTCTTTGTTTCCTTTGCACAAAGCAGTCACTAAATACCATCACCCCGACTCTAGAGATTGGTCGAATTCGTGTTTTGTTATAGCAATCAGATGGGCTTTGTAGCTAATCACTTCCATTTCACAAGGTTCCTACCTAGTATTGCAAGTGTAGTTAGATCTACATGTACTCGTAACAGTTTCTGGATTGCGTACAAGACTGAAAATATCCTGTGGGTAAGAACTGCTGCCTGTATTTAGATTGCTCTATTCCAGCCGTCTCTGTTTTCTTCCTCACTGCTCTCACCTAAGTCCTGTGCATTTAGTTTTTTAAATCAGATTGTTGCAGACCTGGTCAGCAAATCAGGGGACTAGAAGTTATTATAAATACAGAAGCAAGTCACCTCACTTTGTTCACTTAGATGATATTAATGACAGTATTTACCCTTACCACTAATGTTTTCCCTGGTCCAGATGGATCATTGAAAGTGATTTGAAACATAACTTGATAAAGTCAGGGGAGAGGGAGAGCACTGTTTCAGTGCAACTGAAACAGCAGCTTTCTCTGAGAGTGGGGCCCAGTTTTTGATGTTGTCATGGCAATACTGTGTTTTAGCATATTGACTCAGAGCACCCCCCCTCCAAAACAAACAAACAAACAAACAAAAGTCAAAACAGTGAGCCCTTTCCAATGAGAAAGGAGAGCCCAGGCATTCACTGGGGCTTTGTGGTCACCAGTGCTACCCGAGAGCCTATTAGGAATGCACAATCTCAGGTCACACTCAGCCTTACTGCATCAGAATCTATACTTTAACAAGATCCCCCAGGTGACTCCTAAGCACAATTTTTAAGAAGCTTCTTCCCTGTCATCTGTGAACAAACAAGCAGCTGTATCTATCAAGCTACCTTTTGCAATTTGGCAGTTTCATTTGTTTAGTAAATATTTCATTGTGTGCTTTCATGTTCCAGGTGATGTCAAACACTCAGCAGGCTGAGGAGCTACATTGTTTTGAGAATATGAACTAAGGTGATACAGTATCTAATCCATGGGATAAAAGTGCTTTCAAAGCCCTAAGATGCTGGCTAATTGACAGAGGTGTTGAGGAATTAATTAGTTAATTAACACTTTGAACCTTTAACATGAAAGGCGTCCTATAGAATAGAAGTTAATCTTGACTGATCTAATTGCCTGTTATGTTGCCATCTGTGTTCTCATTTTGTTTTTTTAAAAAATCCATATATTTGACTGTTAATCTTTCTGTTGTATTAGTGCTAACCTGTACCTGAACATGTCTAGAATTGGCTTAATTGCCTTAGCATATCTTTCAAATACTTATACTTTGCCAAAAAAAGGTGCTTTATCAAAAGCTAGAATATTTGATTAAATATCTCAGCACAAAAGTTCACCACCTTGTCTTTCTTCACCTCAGACCGCATAGCACCTCATGGCATTTCTTCATATTGTTGGTTACAGTGTGATTCCAGGGTATCCGTGACTACACCAATCACAAGAGACAGCAAAATAGGCAATATCTCTCTACTTTAGGGATACAAATAAATGTTGATGTCTCTTGATCCTTCAATCCTGACTATAGAATAGAGATAGCCATTATATGATACATCATTTTATAAAAACTTGTTGATTTTTTTCATGAGGGAGAGTGGAATTCAATGATATTTTTGTAAAATGAAAAAACGTATTTCAGAAAATTTTTTTGTTTTTCATCTGAGGCTGATGCAGATGAAAAAGTAGGTATGAAGATACTGCTTGTAATACTCAGGTTATGGAATTTTTTGAATATAGTGTGTTTTGAGGTAGTTGATTTTTTGTGTGTGATTAGTGGAATCCCACACATCCATCTCGGTTTATGGGTTTATGATATAGGCTGCTTAACTAGGTTGCTTAGATTATATTAAAAAGATTAGCAATCAAATTATTGTTCCTTGAAATACATTTTAGCAGTATCAAACAAAATTCTATACCATGACTATGGTCCAAATTTTGTCTCACCTGAGAATTATCTTGTTCTCAAAGGAACTAGATAAAAATCTATAAATGGTTGAACCAAAGTTTATCACTACCAACTTGAGGTATGTAGCTTACCAGGATAAAAGCATTATATTTGTATAAAAGGCTGCTGTAATTTATTCCCTCATTTATTCAAATATATATTGAGAATTTACTGTGTACTCTGCATGGACTGTTATAATTTGGGGGGATTAATATTGAGTTATAGAAAGTCCCTGTTTTCCCTGTTCTCCTGGAAATTATTTTCTAGTGGGGGAAGTAGATATTTATTTAGAAAGATGTATAATTACTAAATCTTTGTTGACTTGAAGAAAGAAAAAGTATAAGAGAATTTGACTCTGAAGTTTTACAAAGGAAGTGATATTTGAGCTTTAATATGAAAAATAAATAAGGAGTATGTTATTTATTCTTGGGTTCCTTATTTAAAAAAGCAAACACATGAATGGAATAGTATTAAATATCAATATTTTGGCAAGTGGATGGCAACAGTACCTTACTGTGAACGTCTTTGCTTTTGTCCAGGAGAAGCTGTGTTGGGTCAGAACTGGTAGACTGGCTTCTGGAACACTGTCCTTTTGTCCAGTGCAGATCTATGGCCAGAGGGGTCTGGCAGCTCCTACTGGACATGGGAATTATGTCATCAGGTTGGTATTATATGTTTTGAAGGCATGGCATCGTTCGTAAGCTATCAGATGAAAATATACTTGATTTTCTAGAGAATATTATCTGGATGGAAATTATTTTTGAAGGTAAATATTTGTATTCTCTTATTTTCTAGGTAAAAGTGACAGGTCATCTTTTGATTCACTTATTTCTCTCATACCTTTTATAAAAACATGTAGGTCCTTGTCGATTCATAGGCTAATAACTGTTAGAATCTTTCCCTTACGCCTTTCTTTTACTACTCAAAATACTCACAAACTCTTTTTTTAAATCAGTGACATCTTTAGTTGCTCTAAATATGTGATTTGTCTTGTTGTACTTAGAGTAATCATTGGAAGCTGATTTTGTGCGTGGAATATGTATGTCATTTAATTGACTAAGTAATCAGGAACACTTAGAGATATGACCTATGAAAATTAGATGTTTAAACAGAACAGAAAATAGATGTTAACTGGGAACTAAAATAGATGATGGATAATTCTTTTCTTAGTTGCACCCAGGTAATTGAAGGATTAGAAACCAAGCAATCTGGATTCTTTATTTAGCTGCATCTCTCAGATGCTAGTTGGTCACTGAGAAGCTCTTTTTTTCTACAGGTACTAAACGTCAAGGGTGTTCCCCTGGTCCCATCGTGAAAGAATAGTACAGATGGGGATGTGGGTGTAATCTTCTTAGATAGTCAATAATATCTAGCTCTTAATATTCTTACTTAGAAAATCAATTAACTGTTTTTGAGAAATGGGGGTATTATTAGCTCACTTGCTAGTTTCAGGCTTCTGGTTAGGAAAACATTTTATATTAATGCTTTTTGGAAAAGTTCACCTCTCGATTCCTTTAAAACAGGGTTCCCCAGCCCTGGTAGTGTTGACATTTTAGGTTGGACAATTCTTTGTTGTGAAAGGCTGTCCTGTACATTATAGGATTTTCAACAGCATCCCTTTTTTCTACCCTCCAGATACTAGTAGCACCTCCCCAACCCAGCTGTGGCAACCAAAAATGTCCCTAGACATCACTAACTGTTCCCTGGCGGGAGGCACAGTCACCCCCAATTGAGAACCACTCATCTTAAAACTTGCGATCCTGTTGTATTTGTGTATCACTAAGGCAATTAAATCTATTAGTTTGTTTTGGGACACTAAAAAAGCAATGTCTCCTCACCCTCTTTGAATTGCGACTGGTTTCATGTGCACCTGCCTCTGAAGCAGAAAAATTATAAAATACATGTGACTATGCTGGCCAAAGCTTCAAGTCATGGAAATAGACTAGCCAGTAAGTCCTTTTCAATTCAATGGGATTATAAACATGAATGGGCTTAGAATGTATAATTATAATCTTACCCTAGCTTCTCCCTAGTAATTATTAGGCCTTCCAACTTATTATTTGATTTATGAGTCTGAATAATATACTTTAAAAAACTGATTATACTTTTTTTGTTTCAAACAGTGGACCAGCATCTGTACTTTCAAGATACCTACGTTTTCTACCAGTTTTCCTCGGATGAATGTAGCTACTTGTACTGTGAATTCGAAAGAGAAGAGGAGTGGCAAAACGGTGTGAAACTTTTACTGCAGCTTGTGCCTCTGATTCCTGCTAGAGCTGGCATCTGTGAACTGTGAGTAGATGCTATCTTGGGCCATTGTTAAACTATTCTTACTTAGACAGCATTTACCGTGTCCAGGAACTATGCTCTGCTCTTTAAGATAACTATCTCATTTAAGAGGTAACCGTACCATTCCCATTTTTCACATGCAAGTTCGGAAAGGTAAAATAAATTGCTGAAAATTAAATCCAGCTAATAAATGCCTGAACTGGTATTCAGATCCCAGAAGCATCACCAGCTGCCCCATGAGGCTTCTAATTTATCATTGTTATATGAGTAGATGGTCTAAATTAGGAATAAACGTATGATTGGGCTTAAGTTGAATAAAATAACTCACGTCCTATCCACATCGTGACTTTCCTAAGAAAGAGCACAACAGAACATTTCTGAAAATAATCTAGAAGCAACATTTGGCAAATTAAAACACATGAATCATTATCACATGAACATACTGAATCACTATATGATTAAAATGAATTAAAATGAATTAAAGAAGTTGGGAACAGGACTTGAGTCATGATATGGTGATTCTGACATGCCTTTGTTTATCCGGGAAGATAACGACAAGCTTATTTCAGAACTATGAGTCACAGACTAAATTTTCATATGTTAAAAACTTTCCATAAGTTAAAAACTTTTACATATGTAGAACACTTCAGTTTTTAGAGTACTTTCCTGTATTGTTGACTCTTTCAGCTCTGTGATATTAGCAGAGCAAGCAGTATTGTCCTTATTTCATAGGTAAGAGAGGAGGTTCAGGCAGAAACACCTGTATAACCATAACGAAGGTAAGTTACTCTTATTAGTTAAAAAATGGCAATTAACACTGAACAATTAGTACGGACTGTTTTTAGGACAAAAAATAAATTTCAGAATATTAATGAGACACTGTGCTAATTGAAAAGTTGATTGTAGAGTATATGTTTTATGTCAGGCACTATGCTAAATGCTTTATATTCATTTTTTTCACTTTCAGAAGAATTCTATAAGATAGATACTATCGTTATCCCTATTTTATAAGTGAAGAAATTGAGGCACAGAGGTCAGGTAACCTGCCCAAGGTCATACAAGTGTCAAGTGAAGTCTTAGTGTTTGAATTGTTTGTGTGTCTGGCTCTAGTGATCATCCTTTTGTCTTCTGCTACAATGTGTCCTCAGAAGTTATGGAGGTCATTCTAGCATCCCCTTCTGAAAAAGTATAAACAGGAACTATAAAAGTGTTAGACTAAGCTCTGAAATGGTTAAGGATTTCCCACCCCCACTGTTTATAGAGGGCCTTGCAATGGTAATGCAAAATTGAGATATCACTCAATTAGTGTGAGTATGGGAAATGTTCTTTATTGTAATATGCTATTAATATAAGTCAGAAGTGTCCGGAGAAAAGTCGAGGAGCAGTTCAATAAACTTTAACGAGCTTTCTAAGAAGGAGTGGCATGCTTTTAAACTAGAGGTGGCTGCATTAGGCCCCTGTAATTTGCCATCTTTTGAGTGTCTCTAAAATAATGCGAGGAAACCACTTAACGTCTCTACGTAAACATAATTCTGTACAAATGCATTTCTAAAAAGAAAAAAGTAAAGGGAATTTTCTCCTTCAAGAAAGCATATTTAAAGCAAAGGGGAAATTAAGCTGCTACAGGTTTCTAGGCTAGTTTGCGGAAACAAAATCATTTTCTGTGCAAAATCCCTTTTATATCCAAACTGAATAGGTAATTCACAAAAAGTGACTGAATTGGTTGTCAAGGGTACTGTCTCTGGGGGAAAAAAGAGCAGTCATGGTATCTCATTCTGACGGAAAGCAAATCAACTTGCCCAGAATGAACTTTTTCTGACTCCTCTCTTTTGTTTTGTGCAGAGGGTGGGGGAGAGTCAGTGAGAATGATGAAGTAACTGTGTAGGGAAAGTGGCCTAAACATTCCAAGGGAAGCCTTGGCAGCCTCTCTCGCACCGTTTGGGAATTCAGGCTGTGAAGACGCTCGGCCATTGCAATTCAGCTGCTGTGGCAGCAGCTGCCAGCTTGCCAGGAGGGGGCTGGTGGGGCTCTGGACGGACAGTCTGTGAACCTGAAATACATAACCTGTATCCTGCCACCCCCATCAACATTCATGCTGTGGTTAAGAGACTTGCAGAGGTTCGCTAACATTTAACTCATTTAAAGGAAAATGTGGCTGCTTTGTTTTTCTCTAAGTGATCTGATACTTGTTTACAAAGAAGCCCCACAGTTTTAGTCTAACCCAGTAGAATTATTCTACATAGTAATTTTAAAAGTCTCTTTACTTAACTGTTCAGCATATATTGGTAAAAGAGCTGAGTCTCTCTCTGTCTCTCCCTGCTTCTCAAGATAGCCTCTGGGTACATGTTGAGCGGTGTGGGCCCCTTGGCCTTGGCAGAGGAGGATGTAGGAGGCTTTCATGTCAGAGTGGATGCTTTCTCGCCTCACTGGTCTTGGCTAGTGGGTGGGCAGCCAGCTTCCCAGTGACCCCGAGGTATAACTGGGCTTGGTGTTCTGTACATGGCTGCTGCTGGAGCCTGGGGATGGTGTGAGTTGGGTCTCTGTCTCAGCTTGATCAATGCCTGGTGGTCCTGCTTGGCTGATCTGCCTTCGTGGTTGCCTCTTGGCATTGCTGATGCTCCTAAAGTCTGGCTGCAGCTCACAGAGTAGACACCCCGTTCAGCCTCTTGGCCTCTGCTGAAACAGCCCCCTCTCACCACCTTGACCTGGCTAATATTACCATGGCATCAAGATGATTTTTGTGAGATGTCTGTAATGAATTAAAAAAAAATGATTTTGCCAAAATGGTACCTATTGCCGCTTGGCTGACACTTCTGAAAATTCCATAAATTTAGCTTCATAAGCATAGATATCCAGAAGGGATTCCTAAGACAGTTGAATTTGTTTCTCTTAATTTTTAGGTGAGGAAAAGGAGCAGGGAGCAGAGGGTCTGGGAAAAGACAACCGCTTGTCACCAACACTCTGCTAAGTGATTTTTTCAGTGGACACTTGCTGATGATCAGCTTTGTGTAAAGCATTATGTTTGGCCCTGTGAGGGATATGAACATATGTAAATAATATAAGGCCTTCAGGGACTAAAAGGGGAGATCAATTCATACAGATAACAAGGTAGGAAGTAGAATGCCATCAGTGGTACACAGGAGCTTATCATGAAGGTTCTGAAGATGTGGGAGAAATGAAAATGTTTTCTGAGAAATAAAAATATCTTGTATATTTCTAAATTCATTGAAAACAGGTAATTACTGTGTGGAATATTCAACTCTTGTCAGCTACAGAAGATTAGTTTTTATTATTATAGGTTATTCCTGCCTTTTGTGTTTTATACATTTTCATTATCTTATTATACTCAAGAACAGAAGTGACACATATTTTCAGCTTATCTACTCTTAATATTTTTTCCTGAAAACCTTGACTTTTTGGCTTCTCGCCTATGAGAAGTTAAATATGGCAAGACGATCAATCCTGAGTTCCATTGAAGAGTCTTGTGAATAATGATCTATTGATGGGACTTCAGGTTCAGTCCACGGTGGAGTAAGTCTGCTACAGCCTATCTCTTGTATTGATGACAGCTAAAATCTCTAGATAAAATACAATAACTACCTACCTACCTACCTACTTGAGCCCTCTGAAAAGTAAACAGAAGCAGGCAGATTATGGAAATAACTGAAACCTTGGGGAAGTGAGCTACACAGGTGTGAGTTTTTCCTTTTTGTTGTTTCTTTTATTTTGCAGCTTTGCCTGAAAGTCAGGCCCCAGTTACAGAGCACAAGGGAAGTGGTGGCACAGGTGTCAAAATCTCCAATAGAAACTCTTTCTGACAAGAAGGATCAGGAAAATGGGCCCCTGTGGTTTGAAGAGTGCGTTGTTGTTGGGGTGTGAGGTGTGTGTATGGAGAAATCCTTGCCTCGATTCCACTTTTTTCTTGTAGCTTTGTCCAGGTTTCAGAGTTCTGGTGGCGGCAGTGCAGGCAACTGTAAAAGACAATGAGGAACCCTGGTTTTTTTTTGTATTGGGCCAAAAGAATTGGGCAAAGGGGCACTCCCCGCAAGCAGGAGAATATAAGGGAATATAGGAAAGTATAGAGCTATAGAAAGGGATTCATCAGTTTTGAATATGAACTGCACAAATGTGGGTTGACTCCTGAGCAGTACATCTGTGGAATAGATTCAAGGAGCATAGAAAGGCTTTGAAAACTGAACTGAAAAATTGGAATCCTTGAGGCTGCACACTATGTTCAAAATGGCCAGGATACAATACAAAACTACTGGATACAAAATAAGCAGGAAAATGTGACCAATGGTCAAAGGAAATGACAAGCAACAAATGTCAACCCTGAGATGACCCAGATACTGAAATTATTAAAGACTTGATAACAGCTATTTTAACTGTGCTCCATTAGGTAAAGGTAAACATAATTAAAATGAATAGAAAGATATAAATTCTTAGTCAAGAAATAGAAAAATTAAAAGAATCAAATGATGTTTTAGAACTGAAAAATGTACCTGAAATTAAACATTTATTGAATTGGCTCTTTAGCAAAATGGATGTGACCTAAAGATAGATCAGTATAAATTATCCAGTGTGAAGAACAAAGAGAAAAACATGTTGAAAAAAAGATGAACAATTTTAAGAATTTGAACAGTATCATAAAGTCTAACACATGTTGGCATCCCAGGAGAAGACAAAGAGATTTGTGTAGAAAAACATATTTAAAGAAATAATGACCAAAACCTTCCTAAATTTAGTGGGAGAAAAATTTACAGATTCAAGAGATACTTTGAATCCCAGCCAGATATACTCAAAAACATATCTAGATACTTCATAAACAGCTAATGAACAAATAATGAAAAAGTTTTGAAAGTAGCTAGAGTAAAATGACTTATTACTTACAGGAGGAGTAATAATTTCAAGTGACTAGAGGTTTTACATTAGAAACCACAGAGGCCAGAAGACAGTAGAACAAAATCTTTAAAGTACATAAATAAAAGAACTGTCAATCCAAAATTCTCCACAGTGAAAATACTCTTCAGGAATGGAGGTGAAACGGATATTCTCAGATGAAAGAAAACTAATAGAATTCCTTACTACCTGAACTTTTCTAGAAGAAATGTTATAGGTAGTTTTTTTCAGGCTGAATAGAAATGATACAAAGGAAACGTTGGAAATTCAGAAATAAAAGAAAAGGAACATAAATGATAAATATGGGTAAAAATAAAATGCATTTTTTTCTTTTAATTTCTGTAAAATGTGTGACTATTGAAAGCAAATATATTTTGTGGGCTTTTAAATATATATAGATATAATATTACAACTATAACAGAACAGATAATTATGGAAGGGTAAAGAGGCATATATAGCTTTAAGATTTCTACTATTTAAAGTGGTAAAACATTAAGTAGACTGGGAAAGGTTAGATACGCATATTGTAATTCTAGAGCAACAACTTAAAGATGTAGCCATAAATAAAATTGCATAATTAAAAAATTCAAATAATTCAAAATAAGACAGGAAAAGGGGAGCAGAGGAACATAAAACAGGAGACAAAGAGAGAGCAAATAATAAAATGATGGTTGATATAAATCCAACCAGTCAATAATTACATTAAATGTAAATTGTTTAAAACACTAATTAAAAGAGATTGTCAGCTTGGACTTTTTTAAAAAGGATCTAACTATATGCTAAATACAAGAACCCTACTTTAAATATATAGATATGTTAAAAGTAAAAGGGTGAAAGAAGATATCCTATGGAAACACTAATCACATGAAGGCTGAAGTGGCTATGTTACTATTAAGGAAAATAGAGTCCAAGACAAGAAATGTTACCAGGAATGAAGGGAGAAATTACATATTGATAAAAGGGTCAATTTACCAGAAAGATATAACAATCCTAAATGTGTGTACACATAACAAAATTTCAAAACACATGAAAGGAAAACATAACTGCAAGGAGAAACAGACAAATCCATAATTATGGCTAGAGACTTTAACATTCCTCTCTCAGCCATCAGTGGAACAAGTAAATAAAAAAACAGTAAGGATCTAGAAGATCTGATCATACTATCAACCAACTTGACCTAATTTACATTTATAAAGCTTAATACATTTTTTTTCCCAAGGGTACATGGTACATTCACCAGGATAAATCATATTCTAGGTGATAAACATATTAAAAGGAAAATCATTTGGATATATTCTCTGACCAAAATGAAATTAAATTAGAAATCAATAATAAATAGATATTTGTAAAATTACCAAACTATTTGGAAATTAACATACTTTAAAATGACTCATGGGTGAAAAAGGAAGTCCCAAAGCAAATTAGAAAATATTTTGTATAGAATGTATATTAAAACATGTCCAGAATTATAGGATGCAGCTAAAGCAGTGCTTAGAGGAAAATTTATAGCTTTTAATGCGTATATTAGGAAAGAATAAATATCCTAGATCAATGCCATCTCAGAAAGCTCGTCAAAAAAGAACAAATTAAACCCAAAACAAGCAAAAAGAAGGAATTATTAAGAATAAAAAAATTAATGTAAGTGAAGAGAAAATAAAAAAAACTAATGAAACTGAAAGTTGGCTCTTTGGGAAAAAAAATAGTCATAAATCTTAGTGATAAATCTTAACCAAACTGTCTAAGAAGAAAAAGACAAGTTACCAATATCAGGAATAAAAAAGAAAATATCATTTGAGACATATTTAAAAACTAGTGAGTGAATATTTTGATAATAAATTTGAAAATCTAGATGAAATGGACAAATTATTTGAAAGATGTAAACTACTTATGGTCCCTCAAGAAGAATCGGAATAGTGCCATATCTGCTAAAGTAATTGAGTTTATAGTTAAAACCCTCCAAACAAGGAATCTGCAGGCCTACGTGGGTTTACTGGCAAATTTAACCAAACATATAAAGAAGAAATTATATCATTTCCGTATAGTCTCTTCCAGAAGATTGAAGAGGAAGAAGTTAAAATGCTTCATACTCATTTTATAAGGCCAGCATTATCATGACAAAGTTCGGAGAAAGAAAACAACTTACCAATATGACTCATGAGTATAGACATAAAAATCTTCCTCAGCAAATACTAATAAAATCTAGCAATGTATAAAAATGATAATACATCATGAAAAAGGGGAATGTGTGCCAGGAATAAAAGGATGGCTCAACACTCAAAAGTCAATCAATGTAATTCACCATATTCACTGGCTAAAAAAAGAAGAACTGTGTAATGAACTCCATGGATGCAAAAAAAGCATTTGAGAAAATTTGATATCCATTCATGATAATAATTCTCAGAAAACTAGGAATATAAGGGAATTTCTTTAATCTGTTAAAACTTTACAGAAAACCCATAGCTTATATTATACTTAATAGTGAGAGACCGAATGTTTTCATTCCCTAAGACTAGGGAACAAGGATAATATTTCCTCTTATTACTTGTCTTCAACTCTAGCCGATGCATTAAGTCAAGAAAAAGAAATAAAAGGCTTATATGTTGGGAGGAGAAAATAAAGCCATCTCTCTTTGCAGATGACATAGTTACATACATAGGAAACCACAGGAGCTGTATTTCCTCTCTCTTCAGCCATCTCTGGCCATGGTCATCAACCCTCTTGCTCTGTCATATTTTAAAGGTAGTTGGAAGGGGTGGTTTGTTAAAGAGACTAAGGACAGTCAGTCTCATTTTATACTCATGGTCTAATCTTAATTCGATCTTTAATGCTGCTGAACAGTCCTCTTCATTTCTTAGTAAATTCACTCTTCTAGAAGACTTTATCACAGCTACTTCCCCTTACCTTTTTTTCCTTGGTTTTTATTTCCTTGAAAGGAAAATTTTTGAAAAAACCACCTTTCTTAATATTTTATTCACCAAATCTATCAACCTACCTGCATCTGTAATGGTGGACTCTGTCCTTGCTCCTGATAAAGATGGATGGATGGTCCACATTCTTACCTCAGGTCAACCCCTCAAGTTGTGCATCAGTCCCATTTCTGCACCCCTACGTGAGGACCTCATTCCTGCATTCTCACCCTTTTCCTCCTCCATCGGCTTTTTCCTCACTACTGGATTGTTCCTGTCAGCATGTATCCATATTTCCCTGTATCCCCCTCCAGTTACTGTACAACATCTCTGCTCCAATTTACAGCAAAACTCTTCAAAAGATGTATCTATGGTCACTTTCCTTCCTCTCCTGTTCTCTTCTGATCCCACTCCACGTAGGCTTTCAACAATACCATTCCACCGAAAGCCTCCTTGTCAAGATTACAAAAGTCTTCCGTGATGCCAAATGCAGTGGTTGATTTTTGAGTCCTCGTCTTACTTGACACGTCAGCAGCATTTGGCACAATTGATCATGCCCTCCTGGAAGCTGTTTTTTCGGTGGGTCCCTGGGATAACATCTCTGGGTTCTACAATCTCACTAGCTTCTCCTTGTAAGCCTGCTTTGCTTATTGTTCCTTTTCCTGCCTGTATTAGCCATGCGTGTCAATGCTTTGACATCTGGGGCCTTGCTGACCCTGGAGAGACTACCCCACCCAGGGCTAGTCAATTTCTGGTAGAGAACTTATTCATATCCCAGCCACCTCTTTTTTAGGACTTTCACCCTCTGAGCTACTTTCCACTATCCTGGTCACTCCAGAGCCAGGTACCAGACAACCAGGGACACTGTCCCATCCTCAGCCTGCTTACCCTGCCTCACCTACTCCATTCTGTGGAAACCACAATAAAGGCTCTTGCCCATGTTTTCCCCACGTCCTCTGCCATCTGATGGAGCCTGGGGCTTCCCATGTGGCCCCTCGTGGTGTGCAGTGCCATCTGCTCTTGGAAACTGCGAGCAGCGACTGTCTTTTCAATGGCAATCATCTCCTGATGCGTTGGCCTCAGATTATTTAGATTGGCCATACCTGAATAATAAAACCTATATTTTAAAACACTGACCTCTAAACATAGGAGTGTTCCAGAGGTCAGTCTCTGGACTTCTCATGTTTATCTACTATCACTCTGGATATGACCCCACTCAGTCACGTATTTAATCTCAGCTCTACACTGATGACTCCCTGTCTCCTCTAAGCACCCTATATAAAATAGCACCACCTCCACCCACCATCCTCTCACCTCTGCCTCCTTTATTCTCCTTATCTTGCTAATTTTTCTGTTCCACCGGACATGCATAAGCAACATGAGACATCCATTGGTATCCTTAGTTTCTGAGATGGTGCTGGATTAACACCCTCTGACTGGGGAGCTCAAGTTCCAGTCTGCCATTCCTATGTTCCAAACCACCCTTTGCATTTCTGACTTTTCCTAATTAGATTCTCATGACACTTGGAGAAGAGGAAATACTGTTTGGGTAAACAAAAATTTCTTTGAGTATTTCTCAAAACGATTTTTTATGATGACATCTGGCATAAGTTTTGTATTAGGATTATAGGTGAAGGAAATGTCCGTTTATCACTTTAAACTGTTTTTGTAAAAAATCTTATGAAATCAGCCAGTCTTAGTCTTTGTTATTACTCATTACCCCCTCTCCCAAGAAAATAGTTCTCCAAAATTTCCATTGTTTATAGGCAAGGCTTGTTCCTGGTATGGGAACAGATCACATATTTTTTATTAGGGTATGTCTCTAGTTAAGAGTAGTAGAGGAATTTTAGCAAAAATTGAACTTTTAGGCCTGCTTGTATTAGCATTTGCAGCTGTTTAATTAAATATTAAGCATTAATCTTCAAATCTTCAAAATGAAATGCAAAAGAGTATCATATCAGTAATACTTAATTTTATTCAGTTTTAGATTAATCCATAACTATATACCCTGAACCCTTAATAAAACCTGTCACAATTTACTGCCATTTGGTAAATTTCCTCTGTAAGCATGACTAGTAGTCTGATGCTGTGAAAATTTATGTTCGCTTGAGAAGCTAAGCAGGTGTTTGTTTGTATTTACGATATTAAAAATCTCAAGAAAATATCTAATTCTCATTCATCTACCATCCCACTTTTTCTTTTTTCATAGGAATTTGCTTTATTAAGCAAAACAGACCTGCCCAAGATATAGATGTTTCAGGTAGGGGAAATGGGGAGATGTTGATCAAAGGGTACAAACTTTCATTTATGAGATGAGCAAGTCCTGGAGATCTAATGCACAGTGTGAGTTGTGATGGATATGTTAACTAATTTGATTGTGATAATCATTACACAATATATACATAAATCATTGTGTTGTATGCCTTGAATATATAAAATCTTTACTCATTAATTGATTATTTTTAAATAAAAAAGACTCTGGCTTTATGAGATGGAAAGTCATTCAGAGATTTTGAGCATGCCTGGCACAGTAGCTCACACCTGTAATTCTAGCACTCTGGGAGGCCAAGGTGGGAGGATCGCTTGAAATCAGGAGTTGGAGACCAGCCTGTGCAAGAGTGAGACCTTGTTTCTACTAAAAATGAAAAATTAGCCTGGCTTTGTGGTGTGTGCTTGTAGTCCCAGCCCTTGGGAGGCTGAGACAGGAGGATAACATGAGCCCAGGAGTTTGAGGTTGCAGCAACCTATGACGACACCACTGCACTCTACCCAGGGCAACAAAGCAAGACTCTGTCTCAAAAAAAAAAAAACAAAAAAAAAAACGGATTTTGAGCAGAGGGATATGACCTAACTTCCATTTCAGCAGAACCACTCTGGCTCCTGGGTTCAGGTGAGAGGTGCTGTGGTGGGAACCACAGTGGTGGTGATAGAAGTGGTGGGAGGTGGTCAGATGGGAGAGATGCCTTGAAGGAAGAGCCAGTAAGATTTCAGAATAGATACAAGGTGGGTGCTGAGAGAGAGAGGGTGAAGGTTGACTTCCAACTGGAAGGGTGGAGTTGCCATCAAGTAAGATAAAGAAGACTATAGGAAGGGCAGGGTTTTCTGTTTTGTGATTTTCTTTTGGGGTAGGGGGTGAGTAGAATGATTGTATGCCCAGTTTGATGGTTAGAGGGACAAGGGCAGAGGCCCATAGGCTTTTGCCATCCCTGCATGCTCAGATGGCACCCTTAGATATTACAGACCTCTCAAACTTACAAAGACATCTGCCTATGGCTCTAGGACTCAGCACTTTCCCCTGGAGAATTACCAGCTCTGCCTTGGGCTGTTGGTAAGCAGAGACGTTGAGAAGTAAGCCTGGGAATTCCTAAAGTGGAGCGCCTGTTGGCATAAACCCTCAGGGATGGACCTTGCCTCCTGGGCTCACTCCCTTTCTCTTCTCTTTCTGTCTTATGTGACTTGTCACTGTCATCTACTGACTCCAGCCAGGGTTTCTTTGTTTCTCTTCTTCAACCACTAACAAACCAGACCCACAGCCACTCTCTTCCTCTCTCGTTCACTGAGCAGCAGCACAGCCCCCGTTAGTAGTAACGGAACGTATTTCGGTATTACCCTTGATTCTCCTCTGCTGCTTCTGTTTCGTTATCTATTTTGACCCAGTAAGTGAGAACTTTGTCTTTCCTGGGTTCCACTGATGTGTATTTATATAGATAAAATCAGAATTTATTTACATTCTATAAAAAATACATTTGCTGGGGCAAGAGAGTCTGGTATTTCTGGGTATTTTGGCCTAGAGCTGGGGAAAGAGTTTAAGGGAAAAAGTGACGACACTAGTAAGGGAGGAAGAAGAGTGGCTGAGCATCGCCTTCTCTCTTCCTTCTCCCTTTTCAGGCTCTGCCTGTTCCCCCCAGTCCTACCCCATGATCTTCCTTTATGGCAGGTGAGGTGCAGGTGTCTGCTGGTGCAGGAGCACATGGAGTATGTTAGCAGGGAAGGAAGAGTATTTCTGAATTCCAGAACTCTCAGTAGGCAGTGGGGATAATCCTTGAAGGTCTAGAGTCTGGGGAATAGCAAGACCAGATCTAGGTTTTAGAAAGGTAATCCTGGTGTCTGTGGGAGATTGGGTTAGAAGAAGAGAAACCAGAGGCAAAGAAGTGGGTTAAAATAATGTGTTCAAGCAAAGTCACTTCCCTTCCCTTCCTGCCAAGCCTGTCTGTCAGAGAGAACCTGGGCACTGAGCAGAGGCAGGCAGTGAGGAGGGAAGGAATGGCCACAGGGTGAGGGGACCTGTGAGTCCTGAGAGGCACCAGCAGAGCTGGCGAGGGCAGAAGGCAGGAGGAGTTGCAGTGTGAGTTATGCCGAATCAGCCTATAAGGTCCCCAGGTGGGTGAAAATAAAGTTCCTGGAATTGCCACCTAAAGCCACTTTGAAGGCAGATGGAAAAACAAGGCAAGCTCAGAGCATATTCAGAACCTACAGAAAGATGTGGGAGTTCCAGTCAAAAATCCTGGTGATTGAGGTGATAAATGTGGAATATGGGCCTGGGGACAGCTCGCCAGAGATCATCACGCTGTCTCTTACGCATACTTCCTTAAGCAACGTTTTTGCCATGGCATGTTTTGTGCTGGAAGGATGATGAAAGATGGTTTTGCTTTCGAACAGGAACTAAATTATTTGTCACTAAAGCAGCAGCAGTTCAGCCATTACTCATGAAACAGCCATTATCAGTCATGTACACAAGAGCTTCCCTTGGAATTCTGAGTTCCTTTCAGCAGCTTATTGAAAACAGATTCATGACAGAATCTGTGCTAGCGCAAAATACCTCGTGCCCATTAACTAATACTTCAGGCATCCGTGGGGTCTGAGAAACATGAGAAGGCACGACCAGCCCACGCTTCGCTGCCGAGGCAGACGGAGCAGCAGAAGCCCTTGTTTGGTGCTCTTGTCTCTAGTGGGTTTGGCTCTTAATTTCCTGTCAGATCTGTTCAGCCACCTCAGCTTAATCATATAAACCTGGTTGGGTGGCTTAGGTTATAAAGGGTTTCAGATCTCTTCTCAATATAACTTCATTTATGTGGAAACTTTGTGCATAGGGAATTTTAATAATAAAGCCTGTTGTTTGAAATACCCATCCAGGTAACTTTTTAAAAAAATATGCTGAGTTACAATGCTCACTTCTCACTGTTTTTATCAGGCAGATTATTAGCAAGCATCTCAAACGCTTTGTTGCACTGAGTACTTAAGTTATTTGACAACACTGGCCCGGCTTTGTGCCTATGTGTTGCAATTCTTGTAAAGGCAGTGGCTTGTATTTCATTGCTGTCATTTGAAGGGTGTGACTTTTTTCCTGGAAAAGGATTTAATGACATTTACAGAAACACGAAGCCAATGCCAGAATTGATCCGACTAGCTTTTGCCTTCTTAAAGAGCTGCTTCTTAGCCCTGTTGTGGGTGGGGAGAAGCCCTCCTGCCCCGCAAGAATAGCGTTCCAGCTGCCCCACCGCAGTTCCTGAGATTGAAATCAATCACTGGACTGCGATTCTGATAACATTGCTCCACGGGGCAATTACCTCGAATCCCTCCACAGCCGCAGAATGTATTGAAAGGGATTGCTTGTGGAAATAGATCTGGGAGACAATTTTATGTATTCAATTGGTGTTAGTCAAATTTCTTTTTTTTTTTGGACCACATGGGAAAAAAAATGTAGTTTACAACTAAAGGACACGGGGAGCACTAAAGGGAGGGAAGGACACGCCTTTAACCTGTATTTGGGTGAGGCAAAGACATAAAGTGTAACTAGAATGTTTGTACCCTCACAATACCTTGGAATAATAAATAAAAAAAATGTAGTTTACAAGATTTTTCTTAAGAAGTAGATAATTTTATACATTAACACATACATTTGTGTGGTGAAAATTTTATTTGTGAATCAAGTTAAAATGATGATTTTTTTCCTAAACAAACTGATCTTACACTGTTACGTGTCTTGTTAGTTATTTAACATATGCATAATTTCCTTGGCTTCTGAACTGGGCTATAGTCTCTTAAAAAAGCAGAGTTCTTCAACCTTTTGTATTCCTCATAATTCCCATCATGGTATTAGGCCTATAATATACCATTTTAGAGTACATTTATTTTGGCTGAAATGGAATTGTAAAGGTAAATTCACATTTCATATTTTCAAAATCTGGATTTCATTTAGATTTACAGGGAATTTCAGCATTTAAGCATCTTATGTTAGCATCTACTTCATGCATGTCCATATATGTAAATCTGGTGTGTGAGGGTTATTATGTTATATCACTTGGAGAATAATACTCGATCCTGAGCGTTCAATTGGTGCATCGTGTAGAGGTTCTTGCTAATTGGTTTCAAAGGAACAATTGACCTGCAACAGGGTTGTGTTCCTATGGCATTACTGACGCAATAGTATTTGCATGAGTACTTTCACTAATATAATATATAATACAATATAGTAAAATAACAATGCCATTATTTGGCCTTTATTCCCCCTAACACGGTAGAGAAGTTTGAGAAACCAAAGCTGAAGAGTAATTTCTTCTTTGTTTTTCAAAGGTCTCATCAGAAAATTGAAGACCCCGAAGAAAGCAGTGATGAAATTCTCGCTCGTCTAACGTCTGCGGTAAGACCATGCAATTTCCCTGCCTAAGGGTGTAGAAATAATAAGGCTGGGGTCTCAGAAGGGGAGCAGCCTGGGCAGTGGTGTAGGGAGAGGTTTGCCCTGTGGCTGCTCAGTGCTGTGGAGGTCCAAGGCTCCACGGTGTGACAGAGGGAGACAACGGCTTTGACTTTCTTCACACAGACGCGGCCTCCCTTGCAAGATCATAGATATTTCTGATGGAAAGTTCCAGTAACCTTTGTGGAGGTGTAGTATCTGATTTTTTAAACATAGTATGATTTAACCTGGGAAAAGCTGTGACCTGTGCACAAAAGAGAAAAGACTCTGTTTCATTGTGGGGGGGGGGAAGAAAGAATCACCTCAGCCAAAAAAGACCAGAATGTTGGTTTTAAAAGTCCAGGATGATGGACTTGGTAATAATAGCCTTGCTGGTGGAAGGAAATATTGTGCCTTGCTTCATAGCAAAAGCTGGCTACGGTCACTAATCACTGAGCTCCAGTTTTTGACAGGCTCTAGCGATCCTGTGTCACAAAATCTTTATCTATTGACTTGGCTGTTTGGAAACTTTGCTGGTTTTCCCAAGGAATTCTTTAGTTTTGCTTTAACTCCACTATCAAGATGACAGTTGCTGAAAATCATGCTTGAATGGGTCTTGTGTGTGGATGAAATTGCACATAGTTTTATACACCAGGTTTTGTCAACTGGGCACAGCTTGAAGATTGAAAGTTATCTTTTCTATTCTTCTGGAATATAATGGCTTAGTAAAGTAATTTTTGACTAAATATGGTGATCGGGAGTGTAAAACTTCATGTGAAATGGAATCTTGACGGCATGGTATAAAGAAATATTTAGCATGACCTTTGCAGTTTAAAATATTAACCAAAGAGGAGTGCCTATTGTGTGCAAAATCATAACAGCCAGCTGTTAAAAAAGCACTTCCTATACACCAGATACCATGTTAAACATTGTGTGTATGCACATATACATTCAGCTAAATTGTACAACAGCACCATGAAGTGGGTGGTATTATCTTTATTTTATAGGTATGAAAGATTGTAGAGATTAAGTAACTTGCCTAAGGTTACCCAGCTAGAAAGGAACAAAACCAGAAGCTGAATGAACTCAGTATTTTCTACCCCTAATGTTCTTTTAAGTACTATGCCTCATTTTTTCATAATGCAATACAGTTATTGGGATAGTTCCAAAAGTAACAAAGACAAATAAAATTTGGTTCCTATGGCCACACCAAGAGGACAAGACATATATATTTAGAGAGTTAATATATAAACTGGTTGGAAGTTGAGTACCAATAAAAGTGGTACATAGGCAGTGAATTCGAGAACAGAAAGAGAAGGCTTCATGGAGAAGAATGCACTTGAACCACCACTGAAGGCAGTTGGGATTTGGACAGGTGACAGGATGATGTATGTTCTTGCTGTGGGCTTTATTGTGGGCAGGCATAGCACTGAGAAGATACATGGAAAAATAGTGAGTAGACCCACCTGGTTGGAGAAGAATGTCCTAATTAAGAAAGATGAAAGTTTTTTGAACAACAGAGTAACATGATGAAGTAGACGTTTAATAAAGAAGGAGTTGGAGATAGACTGGCTGAGAGGCTGATGAAAATTTAGTTTATGGTGGTTTTTGCGGGAACCAAAAGAAAGATGAGCTCAAAAAGGAGCACAAAGAATTCTTTTAAAAAGTCAATAGGACTGGGTGAAAGTAGAGGAGTCAAGTGACTAAAGTTCTGAACTTACATGAATGGAGATGTGATGATACTTTTAGGAAGTTGAGTAAAATGTGCAGAGAGAGAGATGATTTGGAGGAGACATCAAAGTTTGAGGAGATAAGAACATAAAAATACCCAGGAAACACCTAGACACATGAGTCTGGAGCTTGGAGAGATTAGGGCTAATGTTATGGGTCACAGGTTGCAGACTGAAGCGCAGAACAGAGACTGGAGTCTTGGGAACACCCACAGTAAGAGGGCCATGGGGAGACGAGAGGATATTGAGAGGAAGTGGACAGAACTAAGTGGTTTATACTGTGAAGGTCAGATTCAGGAGAACCTCTAAAAAGGAAAGATGGACAGTAAAGTGTTCACCTCAGATTTCTCTGAGGTAATTAATCTCTCTGGAAAAATCCACAAGCAAAAAGACTGAATAAATTGATGGAAGGTGCTGGAGTGGTATTTAGAGTGAAAATAAAGGGCAGAGGAGAAAATTTCATCTCTTTGGTTGATGGGTAAATCAGCCTGTAATAGTGAAAATATCCTGGAATTGAGATTACAGACCTTGACTCTTATTTCTTCCAACAGTGTGACTTTGGCCAAGTTGAGTGGTTGGACTAGACTGTCTCTAAGGTCCCTTTAAAATTCCATTGTCCATTCTGTAGGCGTTTATTAAGGGACTGCCGGGCTACATTCACCTCTTTATACTGTGGTTCCTCCTATTGGCAATGATATATAAACTTTAAGTTACCTGGATGTTAATGCATGTGGGAAGGTATTTACATACATCACTCAAGTAACACTTCTCAGCTACCATGACCCCTAAACACAGGAAGGGAAAGCAGGAGTGATATCTGTAATGTAGAGTTGCCAGTGTGCTCTTTGAGGGTTCCTGTGTTTTGGGGGCATTGTAAAGGGGGTAGTGGTTTCCAGCAGGACACTTGACTGTGCCCTCTTGTATATTCACCTTTGTAATTCAAACTTGGGAGCTTCATGTATGGCTGTCTTAAAAAAAAATCCTCATTTCTATAACCCCAATAGTTTATTTTCTAGTCCCCTCTTAGGTTCATTGGAGGAAAGGTCCTGTTATTTAAAAAAATAATAACTGAAATTCTATTCTGAAAGAAAATACAAGTGAGTTTTCTTATTGAAGGAACATGAGAAGACAGTGCATGAATAGAAATATTAATAAAAATGTCTTTATAATTCAATCCAATTTAGAGTTATTAAATTTATACAAATATGAAGATTAAAGTGTTCCAGCCATGTTTCTAGTGATTTTCAAGGAAGAGCTTCCCTTGCAAGTGCCAGACATACAAAAACCTGAACAATGAAGCTCTGTAAGAAGTTTTCAGCTTAAGGATAAAGGACGTGGCTATAATAGACCTTTCCTGTTATGTAAAGTCTACACAAACACTCCAGGGAGTAGTATCTGGATCCAGTGTGACTTTCCCTGTTGCACATATGGTTCTACCTTAGTCCCTTAGCCTCCTTTCTAATATCTTTTTTTTTTTTTTTTTTTTTTTTGTGGAGAAGGAAAGAGTAGTTTATTACTAATAATTTGCCAGCAAATGAGGAGGATGGAGACTATGGTCTGTAATGCCATTGTTCTACTAATAAGCAGAAATACATATCTTTTAAAGGGTGCCATTTAGCTTCAGGCAATTGCTGTTCAATTGTAGTCCTTGCCATCTGCTGGGAAGACAATCTTGTAACCTCTGCCCAGACCTCTCTGACCTCCACCCAGACCTCTGTGACCTCCACACACCTAGTCCAGGCATGTCTGATATCTCCTGGTGCTATAAATTTTATTAACTTGAAAACTCTTTTTCAGTGATTGTGCATCTCTGTTGGTCTAATAAAGCTGGTAGGCTAAGAAAGGCCTTCGAAGGACACAGCCTACCAGTTTCCATCCTTGAAGTTCTGAGCACTGTTTTATTTTTAAACATGAATTCTTCCAGTGTTTGTGATAAATAGAGTATTCAGAATTGAAGAGACAACTATTATATATTCATGTTACAATCCAGGGGTCTGCTTGCTCAAAACAAAAGTAAATATAGGGAAAATTTTATGGTGAATTATGTATTGCTTTCAAAGTCATAGTTCTTAAGGATGTAAATTTAGGCAATAAACGAAACTTTGAGGCATTGGAAAGAACTGAGACATACTTGGGAAATGTCCAAAGACAGGAAATAGAAACATGACCATTCTTCAGCAGGAGATAAAAACTGATTCTAGATTGCCATCTCATGTTTACTTAACATCAACAACCAGAACAAAGCCTGTTAGGTTATTTCCGTTTCTTAAGGCCAAGTGTCCATGATGGAAATTATAGAGATAAGAAAACACAAGCATCTTATCTGGGCTTCAGTGAAATTTGTGATTTTTGTTCAGTTGTCAAACTCCTTAAGTGATGTGAGTTAGGCTAAGTTGTGAATTGTATATATTAGATGCCTATTTGGTTGGATGGTTACATCAGGACACTTATAAAGGGGCAGGGGATGTGTGGTGTGTCCTGTGGGCTGCTTGG
>CAUYSK010042372.1:0-42873 GCA_963575035.1 Avahi laniger | reverse complement strand
TTTCTGGCGAGTCGCGTCAGGCTGGATATCTCGAATTCTCCACTGGAATGTAAGCTCTGCGAGGGCATGGACTTTAGTCCTTTTAGTCTGCTGAGAACACCAAGCAGCTTTAGGCAAGAAGAAATCACTTCCCTCCTGCCTCTTCCTCCATCTTGCATGACATTTGGGCTTCTTCTGTCGTCCCTCGGTCTCTCCCAGAGCCTCATGTGACTGAGTCGAAACACAAGGTCTTCATTCTCCTCCCTCTGTGGGTCGTGCTCTCAGTCGTGTTTGGCCAGACCGTGCTCTCCGCTCTGAGGAGCTACACTGCTCGGTGTACGGCAGGGCCTCGGCTCAAGGCATCTTCTTGACCTCCCACTTCCCCAGCTTCAGACCTTCGCTGACCTTGTCTCCTAGAACAGGGAGCCTCCAGCGGCCCAAGGCAGTGTTCTCCCAGATGGCCTCCCTGCCAGTGGTAGGCTCAAGTCCATGCCCTTCAAATTCAATTATTAGAATCTGTTCTCTGTCTCTCTCCCTCCTCACCCCCTGTCTCTTGCCCAGTGCTTCTTCTCTCAATCCCACTCTCTACGAGAACAACCTCTTTTTTATTTCAATGTTTATAATTGACAAATAATAATTGTACACATTTATGGGGTACATGGCGATGTTTCAATAAACGTAATGTATGGCGACAGATCAGGCTAATTAGCATACTCATCCTCTCAAACTTTTACCATTTCTTTTTGTTAAGAATATTCAATATTCTCTTTTTAGCTATTTGAAACCATATATTATTATTAACTATAGTAATCCTACAGTGCTATAGAACACTGGAACTTGTTCCTCCTATCTAGCTGTAATTTTGTATACTGTAACAACTCTCTCCCTAGCCCTCCTTTCCCCCTACCCTTCCCGGCCTCTGATATCTTCTGTTCTACTTGTCACTTCCATGAGATCAACTTTTTTTTAGTTTCCACACAGAGTGAGAACGTGCAGTGTTTAACTTTCTGTTCCTGGCTGATTTCACTTAACGTAACGTCCTCCAGTTCCATGCATGTTGCCATGAATGACAGGATTTCATTCTTTTTATGGCCAAACAGTGTCCCATTCTGTGTATGTACATTTTCTTTATCCATTCATTTGTTGTTGGACACATAGGTGGATCCCATATCTTAACTATTGTGAATAGAGCTACACGTGGGGGTGCAGATGTCTCTTCAATATACTGACCTTGTGTCCCTTGGTTAAATGCCCACTAGTGGGGTTGCTGGATGGTATGGTAGTTCTATTTGTAGTGTTTTGTGTGTGTGGGGGGGTGTTTTTGGTTGTGTGTTTGTTTTTTGAGGCAATGTTGCTCTGTCACCCCAGCTAGAGTGTAATAGCTCACTGCAACCTCAAACTCTTGGGCTTAAGCAATCCTCCTGCCTCAGCCTCCTGAGTACCCAGGACTGCAGGCATGTGCCACTCCTCCCAGCTAATGTTTTTTCTATTTTTAGTAGAGACGGAGTCTCACTTTTGCTCAGGCTGATCTTGAACTCCTGACCTCAAACAATCCTCTTGCTTCGGCCTCCCAGAGTGCTAGGATTACAGGCGTGAGCTACCACACCTAGCCTTTGTTTGTAGATTTCTAGAAACCTCCATACTAGTCTCCAAAAGGCTGCTATAGTTTACATTCCCACCAACAGTGTATAACAGAAGAACAGCCTATTTCTAAAGCTCAGCTTATCAGCACCAACTCCACGTCTTTGGGGCCCGTGCCTGTCATGGCCAAAGCCACAGTAGGGGAGCACTCAGGCCACCACCATTCCCAGGAGGGGACTTCTTGCCCCAAGGATTCACCACTCAGGCTTCAGTCTGGTTCCATCAGGCCCTAACTAGGCCTGTGTGTAAGTTTAGAGGTAGCAGCAGTTTTGAGATTGGACATGATCATGAACCCCAGATTCTCAATTCGAATGGACCAAGATCGCACCATGTAGAATCTCCACTCTCATCTGCAATCTGATACAACTGTCATTTCTGCTGGTTTCAAAAAATTCCAACTCTTGCAAATATAACACTGACCCCAAATGCAAAGCTGAATACTTCCTGAAACAACAATAACAATAATAATAATAAATAAATTATAACACTATAAAGTTCCCCTTATATAGGAATTGAGAATCAGATTGCAAGAGACTTGCCACAAAGCACTTACTACTGAACCAAGAACTGTATCCAGGAACCATCCTAGGAGTTGGGGAAATAGCAATGAACAAGATAGATACAGAGCCCTGCCCCTACAGAGCTCACATTCCAGGAAAGTACCTAGGACAGGCTGCCCAAGCTGGACCCAGAGAAAAGAGGGTGACGGGTGCAGCGTGTTTGCTAATCCCCCAGGAAGGTGCCACCCAGGAGAGGTAAGGGTACGTCTGGGGCCATAGGTAGCTGCAGACAAGGCAGGAGCCTGAGCAGCGCTGAGCCCCTCAGCTATAAGAGCCGCAGAGGCTCACAATGACTCTGAACTCATACAGAGGGCTCTGCCTGGCACCCATCTCAGCACTTGAAAGGGCCTCAAGTCTCAAAGGATTCCCATTGCTTTGTCCTTAAAGTGCACTCTGCCTCTGTTGCTGTTTACAAAGGATGGAAAGTAAAGCTAAATGCCCAGAACCGGTACTCAAAAAGCTTTTAGGACTTCAGCGCTACACAATTGGCCAAGCCTCTGGAAAAATGCAGGCTTAGGTTTCAGCAAAGCCGCTCATCTGAAGCTTCAGAAAGAAGGACTGTGCTGGCCCAGGGAGTCCCTTTATACAGGCAAAAAGGAGAGGAAGACACAGGGAAAAGGTGGGTCTTGAGGCAGCCCCCAGGCTCCTGGGAGAGATCAGTGGGTTCGTCCTACTGGGACTCTGACCCCCACGGTTTCCACTCCCAGAACTGAGCCCCAGCGATGGCAGAGGGGAAGCAGCCCATGCCGCTTTCATCCTGTGGTGGTGTTCTAGCCTCAGACCCCACATTCGACATCCAGAGGCATTACTTCCTCCCCTTGACTAAGAGTCGGGGTCACAGTTGAACCCAGGAATGGAGGTGTCTATGGGGAGGACCTTATATTAGCTCCAGGAGAAGCAGCCTGGTTGCTGTCAGCAGGGCCTTATAAATAGCCAGTGAGGTGTCAGGCCAGAGAAGTCTGAGACACAAAAGAACAGAAGCAAGATGCACAAAAGTGAAGTGTGGAACAATAATCCACAAAACACGGAGCTGTGAAGCCATCAGGAGTTGCTGAAGAATCTGTCTAAGAGCTATTCCCCCGGGTGCCCATAGCTGTGAACACATGATGTTGTGTTCCTTGTGCAGGAACACTGGGGAGAGCAGACCTCCTAACCATGGGGTTCATAAATGATTTTCAGGAAGCATTTCAGCAGAGTATTGGTGAGATCTAATTAGTGTCCTAAGATTGCATGCTGTTGATTTGAAGAAACCAAGCACACATTTTTACATCAATCTCTCTTAAGCATCATTTTCAAGATTATGCTCATGTTAAAACAAGACCTCCAATCATGTCTAACCAAGACTGTTACCCATGTATGTGTAAACCCATTCTACTAGATTTGTGTTGGCTGCTTACTCGCTCAAAAAAATAGGGGATGCTCTGAATAATCCCTACAAGAAGTGGCATGAAATTTGCAAAGACTCAGTGTCACCCAACCCTTTCTAGTCCTCTGATTTTCAGGGATATGGAATAGGAAGCTGAGATGTTTCTTGAGTGATCCAAAATCCTGATTAAGTCACAGAGGCCATGAGCAGGGCTGATAAGTTGTATCTCTGTCTTTTATCTGAAGTCACCCTTGAAAGAGCAATCAGGCCAGGGGAACTAAATGGCTGGGTATTTAGGCGACACAATAGACTGGATTTATTTTTCTAGAGATCTGAATTAAAATGCTGAAATGAGGGGCAGCTGATGCTTTGGGAAGAAAATTTTTCTCAGGAACCCAACAAGCTGATTGAAGGGCATTCAGCTAAAATTTGAGGAGGATGAAGAAAAATACAATCTAGATTACACTAAATTGAAATACTCCAGGGGACAAAAATTTTAACAGAGAAAGAAAACCTTCCAGGTGTCTTCATCCAAATTAATGTTCGATTGCTTAAAGCTCTGTAATATCTACACAGTCATTCATTGTATCATTTTATATTACTTTGTGAATACCCAAAATATTTCTAAATAAAATTTTAAAAGAAAAGAAAACACTTTGAAAGAGAGAAAAATGGAGGATGAAAACAAAGGAGGGAATAAGGGGAAACATTCTAAGGAATCCAGAAAAATAATACTGGTTTGAAGTTTTAAACATCACATAGCTATGCGCGCACACTCAAAGTAGGGCTCATACCTCACAGATGAGGCTGGAATTCTCATCAAACTTGCTATTTCACGATGCACCTGTTCTGTTTTTTCTTGATTGCTGCTTAATTCACATACCACAAAATTCACCTATTTAAAGTATAGAATTCAGTAAAGTTGCAGGATATAAAATCAACATACAAAAATCTATAGTGTTTCTATACACTAACAACAAGCTATCCAAAAAAGGTATCAATAAAACTATCCCATTTACAATAGCTACCAAAAAAATAATAATAATAAGGGATAACTTTAACCAAGGAGGTAGACTATTCATACACTAAAAACTATAAAACATTGATTTAAAAGAATTGAAAAGACATCTACGAATGAAAAACTATCCTGTGTTCATGGGTTAGAAGAATTAATATTGTAAAAATGTTCATACCAAAGTGATCTACAGATTCAATGGCATTCCTATAAACATTTCAATGAAATTGTTCACTTAAACAGAAAAACAACTCTAAAATTTGTATGAAACCACAAAAGACCCCCAACTAGCCCAAGTCAGTTTAAGTAAAAAGACCAAAGCTGGAGACACAATACTACCTGACTCTGAAATATATTATAAAGCTATAGTAATCAAAATGTCACGGTACATGCATAAAAACAGACATACACCAGTGGGACAGAATAAAGGAGCCAGAAGTAAACCCACACACAATGGAAAAGGACAGCGTCTTTAATAAAGTGTTGAGAAACTAGATATCCACATGCAGAAGAATGAAATTAGACCCTTACTTCACTCCAGAATCAACTCAAAAAGGATTGAAGACTTAAATGTAAGACCTGAAACTGTAATACTACTAGAAAAAAAACTTAGGAGAAAAGCTCTACAACATTGGCCTGGGAAATGATTGCTTGGATATGAACCCACAAGCACAGGCCACAAAAGCAAAAATAGACAAATGAGATTACAACAAACTAAAAGGTTTCTGCACAGTCAAGGAAACAGAGTAAAGCGACAACCTATGTATGGGAAAAAAAATATTTTCAAACCATACATCTGATTGGGGCTAATATCCAAAATACATAGAAAACTCAAACAACTCAATAGCAAGAAAACAAATATCCCAATTTAAAAATGGGCAAAAGACCTGAATAGACATTTCTGAAATGAAGACATACAAATAACCAACAAATAAATGAAAAAAATGCTTACAATCACTAATCACTAGAGAAATGTAATTAAAACCACAATGAGATATCATCTCACACCTGTTAGGATGGCTATTATCGAACAGATGAAAAATAATAAGTGTCAACAAGCATGTGGAGAAAAGGAAATCCTTGAACACTGTTGATGGGAATATAAATTAATAAAGGTATTATGGAAAACAGTATAAAGTTTTCTTCAAAAATTAAAAATTGAACTACCATATGAGCTAGCAATCCCACTACTGGATATATATCCAAAGGAATGAAACCAGTATGTAGAAAAGATATCTGTACTCCATGCTCATTGCAGTCTTATTCACAATAACCAAAATATGAATCAATCTAGTTGTCCAATAACAGATAAACGAATAAAGAAAATGTATATATACACAATAAAATATTATTTGGCCTTTAGAGAGAAGGAAATCCTGTCATCTGCTACAATATTAATGAACCTGGAAAACATTATGGTAAGTGAAACAAGCCAGGCATAGAAAGACCAAACCACATGATCTCAAGCATGGACTCTAAAAGAGTTGAGCTCATAGAAGCAGAGAGTAGGATGGTGGTTACCAGGGGGTGGAGGGGGGCAAGTGGTCAAAGGATACAAAATTTCAGTTAGGTAGGAGGAATAAGCTCAAGAAATCTATTGTACAATATAGGGACTGTAGTTAATAACAATGTATCATATTCCTGAAAATTGCGAAGAGTAGATTTTTAAGTGTTCTCACCATGAAAAAAATATGTGAGGTAATACATATGCTGATTAGTTTGATATAGCCATTCCAGTATATATACATGTTTCAAAACATGTTGTGTATGATAAATATATGCAATGTTAAAAATAAATAAAATAATAAAGTATAGAATTCAGTGTTTTATAATATTTTCACAGAGTTGTGTAGCCATCACTGCAATCAAGTTTTAAAACAAAATAACCAAAGAACCAAAGAACAAAATCACCCTCCAGAAAAAAATCCCATAGCCAGTAGCAGTCATACCCCATTCCTGCCCCTCTTTAACCCCTGACCTCCACACTCAAGACAGTAATAACCTACTTTCCAGCTCTATATATTTCCCTATTCCAGACATTTCATATAAGTGTAATTATACAAATTGAGATGTGGTTGTTGGTGATGGACATCTTTGACGACATCGTGAAGGCTGATCCATTGCCTAACTCTGAATAACAAAGATCCCATGTTTTCATCTAAGAGTTTCATAGCTTTAACTCTTTTATTCAGGTTTATAATCCATTTTCAGTTATGTTTTGCGTACAGTCGTAATATAGGGTTTCACCTTTATTCTTTTTCATGTGGATATTCAGTTATTGAAAAGACTATTCTTCCCCTCTGCCCCCATTAAATTTTCTTGGCTTTCCTGTCAAACATCAATTGACCATAAATACAAGATCTTAATTCTGGACTCCCAATTCTATTCCCTTGGGTTATAGGTCTATCCTTATGTCAGTACCACATTGACTTTATTACTGTAGCTCTTTAATAAGATGTGAAATCAAGAAATTCGAGTACTTAAATTGCGTTCTTTTTTTCTTTTTCCAAGATTATCTTAGCTATTCTGGGTTCCTTGCATTTCCCTATGAATTTTAGGATCATCTTGTAATTTTTGCAAAAAAAAATAAAAGCAGTTAGAATTTTGATAGGTAACACATTGAAGCTATAGTTTACTTGAGAGTGTTGCCATCTTAACGTTAAGCCTTCTGATTCATGAACATAGAATTTCTTTCCTCTTATTTAGGCTTTAATTTATTTCAACAACATTTTGTAGTTCTCAGTGTATACATCTTATACCTCTTTTGTTTCTAAGTATTCCCAACTTATTCCTAAGTATTCTTAGTATGTAGTGTATGCTAAGTAATATTATTTTTTCTGTTATTGTAAATAGAATTATTTTCATTATTTCATTTCAGATAATTTATTGTATAGATATACTATTGAATTTCATATATTGATCATGAACATACAACCTAGCCGAACTTGTCTTTGGCTGTTGATAATTTGATTATGTGTCTCAATTTGGATTTCTTCATGTTTAACTTGAAGTTTATTGAGCTCCTGGGATGTATAGATTAGTGTTTTTCATCAAATTTGGGGAATTTGGGGACATTATGCAAATGCTCTTTCCCCCCCTTTTTTTCTCCCCTTTCCTTCTGAGACTCCCATTATATATTGGTGTGCTTCATGATACCTCATGGGTCTCTAAGGGTCTGTTCATTCTTTAGTCTTTTCTCTTTGTGTTCCTTAAACTGTATAATCTCAACTGGCCTATCTTCACATTTGCTTATTCTTTCTTCTGCTAGCTAAAATTTCTGTTGGGCTCCTCTAGTGAATTTTTTATTTCAGTTATTGTACTTTTCAACTTCAGAATTTCTATTTGTTTCTGTATTTATAATTTCTGCCTTTTTATTGATATTTTCTATTTGGCAAAACATAGGGCTCATAATTTCCTTTAATTCTTTAGACATGGTTTCCTTTAGTTCTTTGAGCATACTTATAATAGCTTAAATAAAGTGTTCACCTAGTAAATCTAACATCTAGGTACTCTCAGGGACATTTTCTACTGATAATTTTCTTCTTGCATGTGGACCATAATTCCCTGTTTCTTTGTATATCATATATTTTTGTTGAAATCTAGACATTTTAGATAATATAACGTGTGAACTCTGGAAATCAGATCCACCCCACTCTCCCAGGTTTTGCTGTCATTGTATTCTGCTACGGTCGAGGTGGCTGTTGAGGGATTTGTAGATTCTCCCTCCCTCCTTGCCTGCCAACCTTTAACCTATCACTAAATCCTTCCCAGATGGCCTCAGCAATACTGAGTGAGTAATCCCCACACTCACTGGTCAGTTCAGGGCGTTGTCAAATCCTTGCTCCTGCTGATGCTTCATACCCCTCCATACCACTGCCAGTGGAATCCAATTCCATCACTTTTCCACAAACCCCCACCTGCCCCCATGCCCACAAGATTAAGTGTCAACTCTTTAGCTCTATACCCAAAACTTTTGATGGATGGTCTGCCCATGACCCACCTCTCCAGCTTCATCTTCTTCTCATCATCTGTCAAATATACCAGATTTCCAAGTCTTGCCTTTACATATAGCTGGTTATCATTTCTGTTTGAAAATACATATTACCTCTTCTTTACCTTGCAAGGCTGTATGCTTACAGATCTAAATTAAATGTCACTGTCTTTGTTTTTATTGTTATTATAATTATATTCAGAGTTAGCGAGCACTTACTGTAGGTCAGCCTGTGTGCCAAGTGCTGTACATTATCTCATTTAATACTCACAAAAAGCTTGTGAGGTGTGTGCATGAGGAGCTGAGACTGAGAGAACTGGCTCTTCCAGTTCATGTGGTTGGAATTCCAGAGCCAATTTCCAGAGCTCATAACCACTGTGAACCCACTGAGGGTTATCCAGGGAGGCTGCCTAATGACCTCTGGCATAAAGGTCACTCCATGCCCTCTGTCCACACCTCCACTCTGGCACCCAGCAGGTAGTAAAACTTACCTGTTTAATCTTGTTTGGATCCCAATTTTTAAAAAACCAACTATTCAAACAAACACATATTTATGGGACAATCAAGAAAACTTTCAGTCCTCACTAGATATTTGATGATACTAAGAAATTGTTAATTATTGGTACTGTGCGACATTTTTTTAAAAAAAAAGTTGTGATCATTTAGAGGTACACTAGACTATTTAGAGGTGAAATGATATGAAGTCACGATATACTTAAGGGGACAATATGTGGCCGTGGATAGGAAGCAACTTTTGACATTATGTTAATAACTATTAAAAATAGGTGGTGCATTCATGGAGATTCATTCTCTTATTTTCTCTGTTTCTGAATGTACTTGAAATTCTCTATAATGAAAATATTCTAGAGACTCCCTCAAGCAAATGTGTGAGTGTTTACCCTCCCACTTTTGGATTGTTGGAGGGCAGAGGACGTTTGAGTCTTACTCAGCTTTGATCCGCACCACGAGCATGGGGACTGGCATGGACTAGGAAGCCAATTAACATTTCTTGAGTGACGAGGTGATAACTACTAAGGTCATTTCCAAAGGTGGAGGACGATGCTTCCTTCCCTCTGGACTGTCCCACTACAGACCAACAACCATTGCCACCAGAATGAGGGAGGGGCCCCCGGGCAGAGCCGGGGCCGGCTGCTGGAGTTGGACCCGCTCTCCCGCCCCAGCTTCCTTGCTTCTGGCCTATGTCCAACCTGACCTGGCTCCCCTGGGGTTTCTGCATCAGGGCTCTCTGCCTTGGGACTCCAAGCTGGGTGTCTCTCGACTCAGTGGCTTTGATTTCTCTACATGTTCTTCTTGTTTTTGTAAAGTAACCCTTGGGTACCAGCCAGGCCCACCTGACCCCACAGTTTGACAGGAGATTTGGCCTTACCTCTTAAAATGTGACTACTGGTCTCATTCACATGCTTTGGTTTGACAGCTTATCCTATTCTGGATGAGAATAATTTGAAGCTGGGTGTGTTTGCTATACAGTGACACAAATTTATGAGCAAAAGTCAAAGACTACATTTCAGAGAAGAATGGACTCATTCAGCACATCCAGCCCCCACCCCCAACCCCACCTTTCCCTGCAGGTGCCTTTGTCAGATGGCAGGAGCCCATCTCTCTAGTGTGTGGAACCTCCCTGGGGAACTCCAGGTAGCCTTAGTGTGCCTCAACCAGTGAGTGGTCAGGCCATGTCACCCACAGTCACCCTGCAGAGTTAGGCAGAGCCCTCTCTGCTCATGGCCGGGTGGCAGCGACAGACAGACTGGCTGGGGTCAGAAAGTGAGGCACTCCACCACCCATCACTCTGAGGACTTGGGGGGAAAGGAGGGGCAAAGGAAACATGCATAACCTAAACATCTGTACCCCCATAATATGCTGAAATAAAAAAAAAGAATATAGAAAATAAGAAAAAATAGTTAATATAGTTGGGCCTATGATGAGTAGATGCCAAATAGCCAAAATACAGAATCTAAGAAAATACTATTAGAACACCCTTCCCTTCTCTCCCTTCCTTCCCTTCCATAGATGCCAATCCCCAAAGCACCCCCAACAAGCCCTCTGAGTTCAGCATTCCCATTCTACGTACCTCCTGTGCACCGAAGACCGCAAAGAGATCAGGTGATGGAGAGTAAGACGCCAGCCTCGCCTTCAAGATCGGGGGCCACACGTGCGTACGTGCTCGACGGTTTGGGACAGTACGCAGCATGGTGATTTGGGTGAGGCAGACCTCATTTCAAATACCACTGCGGCCGTTTACTAGCTGTGTAATTTTTGGAAAGTCACTTAACCTTTCTATGCTTCTATTTCCTCAACTGTAATATGTCGATAATAACACCAGCTAAAGTGGTTGTCATAGAGATTAAATGAGATGTGTATATAAAAGGAGTTTATTACAGTGTTTGGTCCAGTAAATGATGCTACACATCCAAAAAGCAAAGTGTTCTTAAGGGAAAAAAAGAAGTACAGACCAAGGGAGGTTTAATTCTATCTGGGGATAGAAGAAGAAGGCGTCTCAGACACAGTAAGACCTGACCCGGGAAATGAGGGGCAATAGGGGGTTTGTTTACGCAGACACACAGGAGGAGAATATGATGGGAACGTTGGCCTACGGCGCCATTAGGTTGTCCATGGTACAGCTTCTCGCAATCCGCCATTAAAGTCCCATGACAGCACAGAAAAATGCAAGAACATACAGCAAGGATTCCAGGGTACTGACCACCGGAGTCTGAGATGAATCCTCCTGTCTTGGTAGCAGTGACACATGGAACCACCACCATGAAAGAGCCCAGGCTGGAGAGGGACCCTGGTGCAGAAAAACTGAAGTGTAATAAGGGACCTGCACTGGTTGGGAGACGCTCAGGTGCAAGTGACAGAAAACCCCCCAGCACTGCAAGGCTGGGAAAATGGATTCTCACAAGTGACAGTCCAAGTGCTGCACCGCGCCCCCATCCTGCAGCGGCCCTGGCCCTGCCTTCTGCATGCTTGGCTTGATCTTCACGAAGCCTCCTCATGACCACAAGGCAGCTTCAGCAGCTCTAAGCATCATGTCCAGACACAACGAAGTCTGGAGACAGAAGGCGGGGGTAGTGCTGTGTCTTTCTTGCGTCTCTTTTCAAGTACAGAAACTTTCCCAGAAGTTCTCCACATCCCGCATCTCAGAATTATGCCTCCTGCCCCTCTCAGTAACTGGCAGAGGTAACTTAGCACACACATGTGTAATAGTTTTCCATTAGCTTTCCACGTCTCCATGTATTAATGTTAAGCTAGCCCGTTCTTTGTTAACAACTACACAGGCCTCCGTTAGGGGAATGAAAGTGAAATTACTGATACAGACAAATCAAAATCCACCCTTCAGGGGCAGGGGATTGAGTCCATCCTACCTAAAGCAGAGACCTCATGCAGAGCGGGGTGGATACCCACACAAAACAAAGAACCTGTGTATCGGAAAGACCCTGTTAAAAAGAATGAGCTAGCTCGATACATAAAACATGGAAAGTGAAGGGGGGAATGTTATGTAAGACACATAGTAAGTTATCTTTTACATAAAACACAAACAGAACTCCCTCTCTCTTTATATATATATATATATATATAATACACACGCACATATGTGCATGAGAACATGTATGTATATAAGTACATATATGCACATGCTTGTGTGTACATGTTTCTAAGTATATGTATATATGTTGTGCGTGCGTGTGTGTGTGTGTGTGTGTGTGTGTGTGTGTGCATGGGCGCGGATATGTATGTATTCATTGTAAAGAATGAAGTAGGACCTTGAATGTCAGGCAATGGAATTAGATTTAAAAATCATAAAATAAGAAGGAAATTACTAGAACAAAGCTGTGCTTTCAAAAGGTTGGTGTAGAAAGTTGTGCAAGGCGAGGTTTGGGTCAGGCAGAGAGAGGGCTGCCAGGCACCTGTAGGGCTGCGGTGAGGGTTGATGAGACATGACGGGTGTGGATGAGGAACACATAAGAGGAAAGATTTGGAGTGATTTGGTGGCAGGTATGGAACCAGGGAAAAAGACAACAACCAACATTAACTGCAGTTCTTACGTTGTGCCTGACTGTGGAAGATGATAGGTAAATGATTGACAGGTAGATAGATACTCTTTTAAATATTACTTATATTCCTAAGCAGAAGGTACTACTGTTGTCCCATGTTACAGATGAGGAAACTGAGGCACAGACAAATGAAACAACTTGCTCAAGGTCACAGCTAAGGAATAAAGTTAGGGGGTCACACCCAGAACCCCACTTGAGCAGAGCATTTTCCTGTTAGCGAGCTTGTCCTCGAAGGTTGGAGGGAAGACAGGTACAGCTCTCATGGGGCGCCCTCTGGCAAATGTCCTATCTCTGTGATTTTTGTTATTCATTTACTCATTTAGGTATTTATTCTTTGCAGCATAAATATTCTTAAAAATAGTATCCTGCTGCCTAGTATCGTCTTTCTGGAAAGCATGCAGTGCTGACTTCAGACGGAATTGTCAAGTGTGATCCTTTTCAAGGCTGAGATCACCTGCTCAAGCAGCAAGGATGAATCAGTCCCCCTCCACCCTCAGCCGCTCTTTCGCTGCACAAGTATTCTGTGATTCAGGCCCTCGGGGCTTTTTTTGCTCCCTGAGATGGTGGATGCTGTTTCCCTCGGGCTCTAGCACATCTCTCAGGGAAGCCGGCTATTTCTTTCCCAAGGCCACTCAAGGATTTCTTCCTGGAATCAGGATGACTTGAAGCCACCACCCCCACCCTGGGCGGGTTGGCCTGACCCAGGCTGCCTCAGAGCTGTAATAGAAACTGCGCCCCACTTCCCAGTTCCATCCCCACCCCCACTCCACCCGGCCCATTCTCCACGCCACTAGAACTGCACAGTCACTTTGCAGATTCACAAGCAAAATAAATGGTGGCTGTTGTTTTAAGCCACTGCTCTGGGGAAGTTCATTTCACAGCAACAGATAACCAGAATATATATAGTCATCAAACAGTCAATCAATTAATATAATATTCACATGTGACCCTCCAAACAGGCATTTGATAAAATTAAATATCCATTCCTTATTAGGGACTCTTTTAAGTGATGAAGAGAAGAATCCCTGAATATGGTCATGAATCTCTGTCCAGAATATCAACCAACACTATACACACTGGGGGTCAATGTAGGCATTTATTCCCATTAAAATATGAAGGAAAAAAAGACATCAAAATTACGTTATAGTATCCTGGAATTCAGAGCCAATACATTAAAATAGGAAAAATAAATAAGAGGTATAATCTCACAGAGATAAAATTAACAATATTCATAGATTGCATGGTTGTCTACCTCAAAAACTTAAAGAAATTAAAATATTTTGAAAAGAGCACCAAAGTCACAATTTGTTTAAAAAAAAATGGTGCACCCTTGGGCCTACCAAAAATTAGCATGTAATGTATCGTTGAGTCACATGCATCCAAGGGCCATTGCCTCAAACACCAAATGAACTAGGCGAAGATTTGGAATTGCTATGTAGAAGAATTAGCTTAGGCTGCTTGGAGGTGGAGCGGAATGTCCAACTGCTTAGTCTCTGAAGCTACGAAGTCTGGATTCAGATCCTAGCGCCCTGAATCACTGCCCCTAATGGCCTTAGGCACGTCATTTAAATTTTTATGCCTCAGTTTTCTCAACAGCGACATGGAAATGGTAATAATGATATCTAATTTATATGACTGTGATAACAAATAATTTCCTTTATGTAAAGTGCTCAGAACAGTGACTAGTGGATAACAAGCATTATTTTCAGTTACTAGTATTAGTCAGAGTTCTCCAGAGAAACGGAACCAACAGGAGATAGACAGATGGTGTTACAATTTGTAGGAAGCCATTGATTTGGACCAGGCTCCTGTCCTGGGCCCAACAGAGCGTCCATCATAGGCAGCTGATTCAGATAAGACACGGTGCCAAGCTGTAACCTCTTAAGTTGATCTTTTTGTCACACTTCCATTTTCTGCCCATAAATGCTGCCTGACCATGTAGCAGGCGGGAGTTCTTAGAAACTGTTCTGGTTCTGAGGGCTGCCCACTTTGCTGATCATTATCATTGGTGGTTTTTGCTCGAATAAACTATGATAAATTTAAATATGCTTAAGGCTTTTCCTTTCTAAGAATAGATAGATAGATGATAGACATAAAAGATATAAAGGAATTGGCTCACGCAATTCTGAAGGCTGAGAAATTTCATGATCTGCCGTTATCAAGAAAAGGCAGCGATATAATTCAGTCTGCTCCACAGGCCTGAGATCAAGGGAATCCAATGGTGTGAATCTCAGTCCAAGTGCCGGAGAAGATGAGATGTTCCAGCTCAAGCAGTGAGGCAGGAAAAAAGGAGGTGAATTTCTCCTTCCTCCGCCTTGTGTTCTGCTCAGGCCCCCAACAAATCACATGACCCTCCGTGTTGGTGAGGGTGATCTACCTTACTGAATCCACTAATTCAGATGTTAACCTTATCCAGAAACGCCCTCATAGACATACACAGAAATAATGTTTAATATGGGCACCTCATGGCCCAGTCAAGTTGACACATAAAATTAACCATCACAGCCATTATTCTTGGAATAAATTCTTAGGCTATGGTCCCCATCTGACTCAAGGAAGAAGTAGGTAATTGTTTTCTTCCAATAGCAAACACTGGTGACATTAAAATTAAACTAAAAATAACTGTGTCTACATCTATTAAAATTGTACATGCATGTAACCTATGCTTAAGCACTTCTAATTCTAGGAATTTATCCTACAGATATGCAGGTATGTTTGCAAAATTAGTAGATACAAAATTATTTATTACACTATGATTTGTAATAATCAAAAACAACTTAAAATGACTATCAATAAAGGACTGGTTAAATAAATTATAGCACATGCATAAAACAGAGTATGTTTTATTCTATTATGTCTTAGTCATTAAAACTAGACTAGAATATGTTTTAGTCATTAAAAAGATCGAGAAATATCTTTAAGTGCTAATATATGAAAAGTATCTCTCTAATTTACATTGAGAGAATTTCAGAATGGCATGTATAATATTCTACCCTTTGGTAAAAATTATAAGTGTATGCATGTACACATTCACATATTTTCACATATATATATCTTAGCATTCATATATGTACCGCATCTCTGGAGTATTCACTTAAAAAAGGCAGATGGTTGTCTGTTGGGACATAAACTGATTGGCTGAAGAAGAGGGGTGAGAAGCAGTCTTATTTCCCACCATTTGTCATTTTGTTTATCTTGAGTATTGTACGTGGAACTTATTGACCTATACAATAATATGGATTTTTAAAGACATGTATAGGACCTAAATAAAGAAAAGTGTAGATTCCAATCCTATTAGCAAAGCCAAAGAAATGCAAAACTATACAGCAATAAAATAAAATATGCCTATAAATAGGGCAAAGTCTTTTTGTTTTGTTTCATTTTAGGATAAACTGTTTGAATACAAAGTGACAGAAAATGGGAATTCTCATATGTCACTGGTGGTAGCTAATCACGACAAACATTTGGTAAAACAATTCATGGTTTTTTTTTTTTATTTCAGCATATTATGGGGGTACAGATGTTTAGGTTACATATGTTGCCCTTGCCCTTTCTCCCCCACTAAGTCCGAGAACAATTCATAGTTTTGGATGAGTCCTCCACTTCTAGAAACCTATCCTAAGGAATTAACTAAGGTTGGGGACAAAGACTTATGTAAAATTTTAAATTCACATGATTAAATAAGGTAGAGCCTTTGAAACATGTGTAACAAAATGGATACATGCTTTTGAAATTTTTTTAATAGCAGTAATTCTTTTCAAGTTTATTAAACTTATTTTTCATGATAAAAGTAATATTTGAACATTTGAATAATAGACTTTGGGGAAACCCTATGAGATAACATCAAATAAATCAATAGTATATGAAGATATCTATGCAGTTCCCTACCTTTTTTGATATATTTTGATGCAAAGGCAGGTTTGTTTGTCATATTGGCAGCAGAAAACTTCATCCCTGTCACACATCCCATAGCTTTAGCCTCTATAGTTTTTTAACAATGCACAAGACATGGCGATCGAATCAGACAGAAGGATCTTAAGGTTATTTTATCAATACAGCATCGCCGGAGTAGGCTATGTCTCCTGTCAAATCCTGATACTCTCAAAGGACACTTGCATAAATGCCCTCCGCCACATCGCAATATCTCCTCAATTGTCTCAGTCACATCCCTGTCCTTCTTGGCACCTTCTGGGACTGCAGGGCTGAAAGCCTGGAATCTACATTTCCAGGACTCCCTGGCCAGCAGGATTTTAGTTAGATTTGGCCACTGAGAGGCAGTCAGATGAGGTCTGGGAGGCAGCAGAGAAGGAGGAGCCAGCCGTTCGTTCTCTTGTCCCACAGCAGCTACAGACAAGCTCTTGGGTGTCAGCTGATGGCAAATACGTGGAAGTGCCAGCAGCTTCCAGATTCTTCCTGAAAATGACTCACGCTGCTGCCACAGCTGTTGAGAGCATCAGTAGCAAACCCTCCGGGATGCCTGCAGCCTTCTGATCTCCTAGAAAGCTTCTCCATGAGTCCTGATTTCCAGATTTCCCGAAAGCCGGCAAAGGGCGCTCCCTGATCTTCAGACTCCTGCCCAGCTGTTCTAAGGGTTCTTGTAAGCTCCTAGTTCCCTGCATTAACTCCCTTTCTGATTAAAATACCTGGAGTGGTTGCTCTGCCCCTGGCTAACTCCTGAATGGTAACGCTTCCAAATTCAGGCCTCTCATCTCTTTATAACAATCCACATCTTATTGAAAAAGAGCAGTAGGAACACAAGCTGTCGATTATTTGTGTTTTCAGAAATTCCATTAAAATACTTACCTTCTTGACATTTTATAGCCTAAAACGTGACCAATTAAGAGCCCAGAAACTCTGTCATTTCTAACTTTTAGGTGTTCAAGACAGTGGTCTCACCTGGCGGCAATTTTGCCCCCTCCCACCCAGGGGCATATGGCAGGGTCTGCAGACCTTTTTGGTTGTCACAACTGGAGAGAAGGGGTTTTGCTACTGACATCCAGTAGGTAAAGGCCTGGGATGTTGACAAACAGCCTACAATGCGCAGAGAAGCCCCGCGCTACAAAGAATCATCTAATCTGAAACATCCTGAGCGCCGAGATTGAAAAACATTGTCTTAAGTCTTTTTCATCAATTCTCTGGGATTAGTACACAAAGGCTCAAGTTACACAGATTTTTCTCTTCTGTGATAAGGAAAGAGAAATCTTTGCCGTTACTTCCAAAAATATGCCCTAGTCAAGACCTGTGATACTGATGAGGGGTGTATGCAAGTTGTAGAAGAAAGTACCCTCCTTCTAAACTGTTTTTAACCTGGGTAACAAAGGAACCAGATGAGAGCTAATATGAGAACAAAGAGAAGAGAAAAAGATGCTTAAGCATAGAAATTAGACCTTTTCTCTCCCTCTCTCTGTCATTCTCTCTCTCTCTCTCTCTCCCTCTCTCAAAATAATTATACTTACCTGGCAGGGGAGATACCATGATCACGAAAAATAATGAGATCAATTATAGATGTCTTTTCTTTCCCTCTTTGCACTTGCCATATTTTCCAAATTTTATATAATAGTCATACATTACTTCTGTAATTGTGCAAAAAAATCAATAAGTATTATATTTTAAAATAGACAGAATGAGACTAAGCAACCCTTTGGAGGAAATATTCTAGTCACATTGCTGCAAGCACTTTGCATCATCTCCGAAACCCTCTTGGGAAATAGAGACAAATAGAAAAATTATGCAGCTCCCACCAACCTTATTGTCCTGCCTGGTAACTATTAATGCACACCCTCCCACCACATTTATCAACAGGTTTCTTTCAGATGCTCAAGATGGCCAGAAGTGAGTTGTAAATTTTCCCTCCCAGAGATGATGATTTGTAGGAATAAGGATCTGGCCCTGTTTGGATCAAGAGATTATTGTTCAAAGGACACAACAGCCTCGGGAGAGAAGGGAGAGGCAGCCTCCTCCCCAGGATTGCATCTGAGGCGGTCAAGCTGCATTTCAAAGGCCCCTGAGTGTGAAATTCTGTCGGCTCTGAATTATGCGTGTCCACTAATAGCAGCATTTTACTGTGCAACGATATTTGTGACTGGAGTCTAGTTTTTAATCTATGAGTTTCAAGGATGCAGCTCGTTCCTGAAATTTAAAGACCCATAAAATATTTATTTTGTTATTTTAAATATATGAATTATTTAAATACTATTGGGCCATACCCAGAACTAAGCCAACTGCCGCTCTATCTTCTCTTCCAGCAATTTCCTTCCCCCTCTTACAGGGAAAGAATAGCCACAGCAAAAGTCTTGGCATAAAATGTTCCATGAGACTCCTTTTAAACACTGTTGATATCAGCTTCAGGCCTTCTTGAAAACTAGTGAGGACTGCTGTAGTCTGGATGTTTATCTTCCTGACCTCATGTTGAAATTTGATCTCCAATGTTGGAGGTGGGGCCTGATGGGAGGTGTTTGGGGCATGTGGACAGATCCTTGTGAATAGATTGTGCCCTCCAGTGGTGGTGGGGGTGAGTGAGTCCTCACTCTATCAGTTTCTGAGAGAGACAGTTGTCAGAAAGAGCTTGGTACCTGCCCCCACCTTGCTTTCTCTCTCGCCATGTGATCTCTGCACACACCTGTTCCCCTTCCCCTCTGCCGTGAGTGGAAGCAGGCTGAGGCCCTCATGAACAGCAGATGCCGGTGCCATGTTTCTTGTACAGTCTGCAGAACCGTGAGCCAAATAAAACTTCTCTTCCTTACAAATTACCCAGCCTCAGGTATTCCTTTACAGCAACATTAAATGGACTGAAGCAAAGAGTGCTTAACCCGTCCCAGAGGGGATCTGTATGGGAGACTGAGGGTTCTTACTCACATTCCACCACATTGAGCTTAAAGGGGACCAAGATCCAGGGTGACCAACATCTCCAATTAGGTATTTTGTCCCTAGTGCACATCTGTGACAGGATAGAAAAAGTACCGTGACCAGGAAACATAATTTATTATTTACAATCCCTCGACTGCCTTCTAAGAAAAGCTCTAGACTGGGTGCAGTAGCTCCCACCTGTAATCCCAGCGCTTTGGGAGGCTGAGGCAGGAGAATCACTTCAGGCCAGGAGTTAGAGATCAGCCAGGGCAACACAGTGAGACCCTGTCTCTACAAAATAAAATTAATTTAAAAAATTAGCCAGGCACATAGTGCTGTACCTGTAGTCCCAGCTACTTGGGAGGTCGAGGAAGGAGGATCACTTGAGCTCAGGAGTTCGAAGCTGCAGGGACCTGTGGTCACACCACTGCACTCCAGGCTGGGCAAGAGAGCAAGACCCTGTCTCTAAAAAATAAAAAGAAAGAAAGAAAAAAAAACAAATTGTGAAAAACCTCTTTGTTCACTGAAAGGGTAATAGGTGTGAGGATGTAAGACTGGAGAAACTTGGAGAACGATAGGTAAACTGCTCACTTAGGACAAGAAGGGATATGAGGAGATGGAAATATTGGGAGAGAAAACAGGTGAGGCTGGACTGCAAGGGAGGAGGAGATTTTAAGAGAACTTACAAGAGGAGCTTTGGAAGAGAGAAATGGTGAGTGAGGATATCTCTAAATTAAACATTGTGTGATGAGTGATGTATCCCTACCTTCCATTTCCCCTGGAACTCTTTATTAAAATCTAGACTTCTTACAAATGAGAAGGGCCTTGTACATCATAAGTATTCAACAAATATTTGTGAATGAATGAATGAATGAACAGATGAAGGGCTGTTTAATGGAGTTGGATTTTCTCTTTGAGGAGGTGCATAAAAAATGCTGAGTCTTTCCTTTTTCATGCTGTTCCACTGTCTTTATAATCATTGTTTTTAAGAGTTCATGAATTCCAACTCACTGACATGCTATAATTTACTTATTCATTGTAATTTGATTGTTTCTTCTGCTTTTATATCTGAGGCCATGCTGTAATGAACATCTTTGGGCACACAGCCTTTTTCCACACATCTAACAAATTGCTTTCCCAAAGGTGTGAGTCCCAGCCTAAGTTGGCTTAGCCATGAAGTGCTTGGGAAGTCACAGTTTGAACCAAGTGGGAAGCTCAGAGTAGGCAGGTTTGGTTTGGACTCAGTTCCCACTGATAGTCTTCCTAGAATCTGGGGAGGACCCTGCATTGGTCATTTCATAAACCTTCCTGAGGCCACCTCAAGCAGAGCCCAGTGCTGTGTCTTGCAAAGGTAGAAATGCCTTCAAGAACCTCATGGCCTGATGTGAAGGCAAACAAGTGAACAAGTGATTAAAAAGTAGTGAGATGAGTGCTATTATAGAGATGCTGGGAGTGATTTTGGGAATACAAGATACCAACATCTGACCCAACCAGGAGTGAAGATAAGAGAGGATATCAGGGAAGATTCTTGAAGAAGGTGACGTCTATGTGATTTCTTGGAGGAGAAATAGAAGAATCAAGCTGAGGAATGGGAAGGATAGTGACTTCCGAGCAGTGAGAAAACCATATGCAAGGGCACAGAAGCTCTGCAGCACAAGGAGCATAAACTCTTACGTGTGCAATGAGGATCTGGGACATGGACAGGGATGGCCGAGAAGATAAGTAGAAGATAGGATATGAAGGTCCTTGAATACACCACTGGGCATTTGGACATCACCCCACAGGCAAAATGTGTCGCAAGCCAGGGGTTAACTGCCATGATTCGATTGTGTGAAGATCACTGGAGGGAAGGTAGGTCTAGAGGCAGGGAGACAGATAGGGGTAATCCAGGAGCTCAGGATTGAGGAACGGCCCCATTCGCAGATTCCGTCTTCTGCTGCTGGTCTCCAATGCCACCTTGTTACTTGAATCACAGTCCATAATTGCCTTCTAATTTCTGTCTGGATTCTGACCCAGAATAGCTCAGAATGCTGCCTCTGTTGTACCTTGATATATGAAGATGGAATCCACCAACTGGTATCTTCATAACATATTTAGTCATCAAATATTACATTTCCATTTGTTCAGTCTATGAGGAGCTATATTAGTCTGTATTCTCTGGAAAAACAGAACCAAAGAGAAAAAAAAAAAAAAATATATATATATATATATATACCATAAGGAATTCAATCATGTAATTATGAAGGCTAAGAAGACCCCATATCTTCCGTCTGAAAGCTCGGGACCCAAGAAAACCAGCCTGAGTCCATAGGCCTGAGAGCTGGAAGAGCTGACAGTGTAAGTTCCAGTCTGAGCCCAAGTCTGAAGCAGAAGAAGACCCATAGCACAGCTCAGAGGGAGTCAGCCAAAGAGGGAGAATTCTTTCTTGTTCAGTCTTTTATTTTATTCAGATCTTTGGTAGAGTGAATGATGCCCACCCACACTAGAAAGGCCAGTCTGCTTTCCTCAGTTCACCAATTTAAATGCTAATCTCATCAAGAAACACTTTCACAAACACACCCAGAAATGATGTTTGACCAAATATCTGGGCACCCCATGGCCCAATCAAGTTGATGCATAAAATTAGCCATCATAGGAGCCAACAGGACCCCAGCTGGGATTTGGAGTCCTTAAAGATGTCAGCCTCCACAGCTGTGCTGCAGCTGCCTGCTTGCAATGTGGCCAATCTGAATTGAGAAGTGCTGTAGTAGCAAAATACCAGATTTCAAAGACTTAGTACCAAACCACAAAGGTAAAGCATCTCATTGCAATGGCTGATTTAGGCTATCAACTTGAGTGAAGTAAGGGATTTCCAGACAGCTAGTAAAGCATTATTTATTCTCATTGTATTAACTAGTTTCACTGCTTCAATGGGCATTGAGCCCTTCCTCTTCTGCTGAAAGGGAAAGCTGGGTGATTTGGCACTTGACCAGAATGTTGGGTTGCCCCAGGTGTGTCTGCAAGGGCATTTCCAAAGGAGATTGGCATGTGCGAGTCAGTGGATTGAGCTCAGAAGATCCGCCCTCAACGTGGGCGGCACCATCCCATCACCTGGGTCACAGATGGAACAAAAAGGTGGAGGAAGGGGAAATTCTTGCTCTCTCTCTTCCAGAGCTTGGATGCCCTTCTTCTCTTGCCCTCGGACATTATTAAGTAGAATTCCACATTCTCTGGCTTTTGGACTCTGGAACTTTCACCAGCAGCACCCTGGGTTCTTAGGCCTTTGGCCTCAGACTGGGAAATTACAGCATCGGCTTCCCGGTTCCGAGGCCTTTGGACTTGTCACCATGTTACTGGTTTCCCTGGTTCCCCAGCTTGTAGATGGCCTGTCCTAGGACTTCTCAATCTCCATAATTGGGTAAGCCAATTTTTCTTAAAAAAATCCCTTTTCATATATATTTCTCTCTACATATGTTATTGGTTCCATCTCTAGAGAACTCTGACTAAAAAACATTCATTTATAATTTTATTGATTACATGTTAAATTATATTGTAATATATTGGGTTAAATAAAATACGTTATTAAAGTTAATAGTACCTGTTTCCTTTTACTTTTTTAATGTGGCTTCTAGAAAATTTCAGATCACAGATGTGGCTCACATTTCATTTCTATTAGACAGTGGTGCCCTGGAGAACTGGGTGGAGGCATCCATTTGTAAGGGTTGGAGATGGTGTCAGAGGTCCAGACAAAATAGTTCAAAATTCAGGATACAGCTTTGTCTTAATAAAGAACAGCTGCAGTAATGGGGAAACTGAGGCATCAGCCAATGATATAGGCCAAGCTCACATTGTATGTTGGGGGTCAGGGATCGCTGTGACTCCCTGAGCAAAGGACTCCCCTTGTGCGGGTCATCTAAGCTTCAACCTCACGACTGGGACCAGACCCCACGCCGGGTGGAACGGAGACTGGTCTGGCTCAGGGATGGCCCTGCCTACACTCCCGGGAGGAGGCTCTCCATGCTGCCATGAGCACCCAGCTGTGGAAGGAAGGTGCTAATGCTCCTACTGTCTACCTCCTTGCTTCTTTGGTCAGGCAAATTCTACTCAGGAGGAGCAACTACTCTCCCTGAAGCAATCCTTGTTCCCTCTGATCAAATACATTCTAACGTTTGTGAATGTGTTTCCAACTGGATAAAATCCTAAGGCTGCCTGATTTTCCCATATCATTGGACAAATATAAGCCTTCATTCTCTTTCGTTTGCTTTTCTAGGCACTGAGAGGTAACAGAATTAATTCCCTTTACTGAGAAAATTTCAAATCCATTTGTAAATACTGGTTTGGTTCTTAAATGGTCCTTGAGAGGTGATATATAATTAAAGGGTGTTTAGATTTCACTTAGGCAAGAATTTTCCAAGGCAGGCAAGAGTGATGCTGCTGGAAGCATGTGTTTCAGATCTTACTAAGGCCCTTAAAGCACCTAGAAGTGCCCACCAGGCAAACACCCAAAGCATGAAGCAGGAGGATGGGGTAAGGCAGGGTGGGGGATGGAGGAGCTTCCCCAAAGAGTAGGAAGAAAAGGACTGAACAAATAGCGGGTGAGACTGAGAAAGGCCACCGGGAAGCCTTGTTCCAGCTCAACCCTGCCACCCTGGCTTCATGGAGAGGACCGAGTCACGCCATCTGGGCATTCCAGTCCTTCTACGATGGGGCTCCCAGGGTTGTGAAGTAAGTCCCCAAAATGCCCTGTCTTCCTTGTCGCACAGTCATCACACAACAGAGACATGCATGGGCTCTTTTGTGACTCCCTGGCCCAGATGGCCCTTCTCTGACAGGCCTCTGTCCCTCCTCTTGCCACTTCACTGAGGTGTCTTTGGCAAAATAAACATGACGAAGTTGCAACAATTACCTTGTCAGCATTTCTGACTTTGCTCCTTCCTGAGTTTGCTAGAGGTTCAGTCTCTTTGTCTCCCTACTCTCTAACCTCCAATAAATACCCCGCTTTTCCAGACTGATCCTCAGGCTACTCTGATAGAAAAATTAGAGGGAAGGGGAAGAAGTCAACAAGAAGCACGCGGGGTAAGTGCAGGAGGAGGATATGCAAGGTGATCGTGAGTGCTGAGGGAGGCAGTGGAGGGAGCTCCCCATGCTAGAAGTCGAGCTGGGACTCTGCACACACAGCTGACTGCAGGCTGAGAATAGCAAACTATGAATGGCCTGAAAGCTCATTGCCTGCACAAGTGCATGAAAGCTGCATTCGAGGTGTAAGGGCCTGAGGCAAAGTTGGTCCAACATTAGTCTGAAAATCTCCTAGAATAGCCCCAGAGTCACAAGGACACTGGAGAGACCTTGCTGAAGGTAGAAGTAAAATTTGGGAGTGACTGGAGTGTTTAGACCAGCCCATTCCACTCAGGGAACCAGATCCACATGTCGTGATGGACACTGTGATTTTCCCATCCAGTGTCCATTACCCCCTTTCTCTTACCACTAGAATCTTTGGGGGGCAATGTAGCAGCTAGACAATTACATTCCAACCCCCCCTGCAGCTACGAGTGGCCACCTGCCACAGTTCTGGCCAGTGAGACATGAGCAAGTCGGCTGGGAAGATCTGGGAAAGGGTCCTTTCCCCTTCATAGCGCCGTCCCATCCATAGTACCTCCTTCCACGTCCTGCTCAGGGTATGAACACGAGGCTGAAGAATGGGCAGGCACTATTTCACCACCCAACAATGGCCACGAAAATGAAAGTCATAATCTGAGAACAGAAGGTCAGAAAGAGAAAGAGGCTGGGGAACAGGGGCCACCTTACACCTGGACTTCTTCCCAGATGTCTCGTTCCGTGAAAAATAAATAGACCCCACTTTAATCCATTCCTTTTCATATTTCTATAGTTGCATCTTGACAAATAGACATGACATTATGTGAGTCCACTAGAGTGAGAATTCACTCACTCTTTAAAAATCACCAGCCCCACAGACAGCCAGGTTCTTTAAACTTGGAGTTCTTTGGAGTTTCTGGGAGTCAGTCAACACCAAACGAATTCTGACCTCCCCTCAGAAAGCATGACTTGGGACTATCGGCCAGGCCTGGGTTCACTGGGAGCTTGGCTGTGGCCACGCAACTCACTATGGAGGCTTTGACATGAAATTTAAGAAATCAATGGGAAGTAGGATACCAGGGTTTGTAGGACATTCAGAGTCATGTCTAGAGTGTGCCACAGACACTGCAGAGAGGAAGAGACATGGAGACAGCAACACACAGGAGAGTGGCTGTGGCCTGGCACTAAAGGAAGTTCATGGCCACAGAGCTGTGAAGACTGCAAGTTCCAGTGCAGACAGGGCCTGAGCCTCCCAAGCCAAACTGGTCTCTGTGTGAGAGTCCACTGGGAGACAAAACCCACACCAGTGATAGGAACAGAAATCATTTAATATAGAGAACTGTTAACCAGGCGTAAAGTCACTAACAAGGTAACCAAAGGGTAAAAAGAGAGCTCAAGGTTACTATGGAGACAGTAACTGCAGTAACAGCCACTGCCACTAGGGCCAGAGGAACAAAGGGGGCAGGTCGGGATAGATGAAACCTAGGAGTGTACAGAGCAGCCCCTTGCCCTCAAACTCAGACCGTGGAGTAGAGGCGGCGACGCAGTGGCGTACGGTACAACGACTCTAGTTCTGCTAGGGTTGCACAAACTGCAGACTGGATTCAGCTGCTGCTACAGGAAGGAGCTGCCTCTGCCGGCTGAAGTAGCCTCGCTGAGAGGAAGGAGTAGTTCCCTCTCCCTCTTCCAGCCCTACTCTCACCCTTCCAGCGCCCCTGCCGGCGACGCCTCACGAAACAGGCGGCTGGCAAAGCAGGAGTGGGGCTTGTCGAGTCCCAGCTCCAGCATCAGAGAGCAGTGACAGAAGAGGGACCTGAAGCTAAGAGACAAATATTTAATGACCGACACAAGATCCCTGTAGTAGAAATTCAGGGAACGATGTTTTCCTCCGTGTTCCGAAAGATGCTAATTAGTAGAAGCCAGACAACAGATTTTAGAGTCTCAGAAGCATCTGAACATATTGAGGGGAGGGGCTAGGGGTAGAGAGAGATGCTAACCAGTCAGAAATTAACAACACCGAACTTGACTACCAGAACACACCCCATTCTCACTGCAGGCAAAGCGGAGCAGGGCGGAGGGAACAGGGGAGGGAGCGGACCTGCTGCAGGAAACAGGAGCTCAGGCTGAAGGAGCCCAGCCACGCGGGCTGGGGCAGTCCAAAGGGAGGCCACCTGAGTGTCACACCGCAGAACTGGAGCTCAGACAGGCACTCTTCCAGCTGCTGGACATGAGCTGCTCCTCTGCCAACGCTGGTCGGCGACTCGGCCTCTACAGTACGGTCCTCCCAAGGCAGAATCGGGACCACAAGCCAAAATCCTGGGGACACGGGGTGTGTGCTGCCTACCTGGCTTGTCACAGAGCGAGTGTGAACCGATTCAGGCGAGGGGACCAAATGCTTCACCTCGGGATCATGAGGCTGCTCGTTCCCTGGTCCTGAGATTTGCAACAAGAGTCTGAGTAAACTCAGCCAGGCAGCCGGAGGTTCCCAAACTGTGGACTCACACTTGGGGTGAAAGAAGGCCACGTGCGGAGAAGAGGCATGGGACCGTGAGCGGGAGGAGTGACTGAGCAATGGCACATCTCCCTGTGGAGTCTGTAATATTGCTCAGGTAGAAAGTGATGGAATAAAACACTGACATAACGCTGTCCCCAGCTTGACCCCCGCCCCAGCTCACACCCACTAACAGAATTCTAGCCTGGCCTGGTGCCGCTTCTTCCCCTCCCTGCCTCCAAGGTCACTGCTTGCTTTTGTGCTGGAGAATGGAGCGGAAAGGATGGAGGCGGAGGCTAAGCCTCGGGGCAAGAGCCCAGGGCTGTGCTCAGGGACCTTTGAGGGCCAAGCCCTGGGGAGCAGCTGCAGCGAGGAGGCAGCGTGAGGGAGAAGAAAAGGGTAATTTAGGAAGCATTGCCCAAGACCATGCCTTCCCTTCGTGGCCCGCAGAAGTACGAGCAAAGGACATAAATTGGTTTGAAATTACTTTTCCTTGTATATGCCGTGCTCTTTTAACCACAACACTGCTTTGGGAATAAACCTGTGGTGTCTCTATAAAAGTTATAAAAATAATCTAAAAAGTCCCCTCGGAGATGTAGGGACTGTCAGAGAATCCCTTAAGCCTTTTCTACTTCTGTTTCTAGGCCATTTCTTTGGTCAGGCCAGCTCCGGGCTTGGTGGCTTTCCTTCTCCTCCCAGAACTTCCAACAGGTTCTGTCCCTCAGGGTCCCTTCCCCAGCCTGGTGCGGAGGGAAACACAGTGTCCCAGGCCACCCGTGCTATTTCCCCCAAAGACTAGCCCATTCTCTCTGTGGAGAATAGATGGCTCATCCCTACAGGCATGGACAGCTTTTATCTTTTAGGGTAGTTGTGATCAGCAAATCACACACATATGTGCACATGCATGTGCACACACACACACACACACACACACACACACACACACACGCCTTCCTGGGATTAGATCTGTGAAGCCACCCAGCACAGAGCAGTGAAGGGGAGATGCTCCAATGACTCAGGTGCTGCCTTTTTCTCCCACAGGTCTGTGGCTTCTGTGTCCCCTTGCCTCACTGGAGCACCACCACTTCCTTAGAAAGGGAGGATCACCCGGCTCTGCCTGTGGAACTCCACTCCTGTCTCCTGGGAGGAGTAAGGTGCACCTGGGGAAGGCACCCTTGGAAGAAGCTGGCCAGTAGGAATGGGTGGTTTCTGAGAAGTAGGAACGGCAGAGCGGGTCGTGATGCTTGAAAAACAAAGGCCAATTCATAATTTAAGCTCCAAGCACAGTTGACCTCACCTCATGCAGTGCCAGTTATTAATTCATCACCTTTCAGCGCCAGCATCTTGAGACAGTTCAACATCCTCACTCCATTCAGTACTATCTTTATGTTCACTGCTCTCAACTCCAGCAATCTGTGTCTGAACCCCACAACCAATTATTCTTGCAGCCTTTGTTTCCATACCCCTGGGAGTATTCGTTCTCGGAAAGACATCCAGTCCCTTGGAACCTTAATTTTCTTCTATTTTACCAGCCAGCTCCTGGCCCTGTCCGCTTCCCAATGCAGCTTAATCTTATCATTGACTCTGAATCATTTTCTCCCTCTGAAATTAAAGGAATCACCTTGGTTTTGGATCCTATCTCTAGCACATTCTACATGTGTGACTTCAGGCAAATTTTACTTACCTGGGACTTAGTTCCCTTATCTGATAAATGGATCTACTATTAATCTCAACCTCCTAGAATCATTATGACTATCAAATGAAACAGTAAACATTAAGAGTGTAGAGCTGCATGCCTGGAACCTAGCATGTTCTCAATAAACATCAGGTATTATTATTATTGCCGTCACTCCCCACCTTTGTCCATCAAAATCCCAATCCTGGGCCAGTGTTACAACAGTCCCTCTGCTAGAATCCTATAGCTCGGAAATTGAATGCTACTGAAGAAAACCTTGCAACTCTGAGAAGGTTCTATTGCTGCCAATCAAACGTGAGCAATCTCACTTGACTCTGGGCCCTGCTGGCCATGTCTTGTCTGTGGTTAGCTCCCATGTTCATTTGCCCTAATTTCCAATCTGTGTGTTTCTAGTTTTTCTCAAGCCTGCTTACACAAGTCCTGACCGTGACTACAGTAAAACCTTTGTCTCCTCTTTCATTAGGAAAGCGGAGCATAATCTCCCTCCCCCGCCGGCCCCTGTAACCTGTAAACTGACCCAGGTCCTCACACGGAATTGCTCTTTCTTCCATTTCCCTTCCTGCCAAGGCCCAAGGTCCTCTCTGTCCATTCTCTGAATCCTCCAGGTCCCCCGCACCCAGCAGTTGTCCCTCCCTAGACCCTCAGCCGTCCTCTCTACTGGGCCTCTCTGCTAATTCTATAAACAGACACGGTCTTCTGCTCCTGTCTCCCAAGAAAACACCCCTGTTTTGACTTTGTATTGCCTCTAGGAAGATTTCTCTCCTCCCAGTCCCCACCGGAGCATCTCAGGCGTGGCGTCACTCAGTCTGTGTGCCGTAAATCCCATCCGCCCCACACCATCCCCCTCCCCGATCGAGGTGGTCCTTCTCTCTTCAGCTCCCCTCTGTGCCTGGTACTAACGACTGTTCTTTTCCACTCCAACACCTCCATTCCCCACCCCAGCCCTTGCTACCACCACACATGCACCCTCCAGGCTTGCTTGGCCCCTCTCGGACTATCCCTGCTGTCGTGTTTACGGAATCCTCTTCCTCTGTCTCTTAGAGGCTGGGGTTCCCAGAGCTTTCTTCCTGACCCACTGTTCTTACACTAGACACCCTCTCTGCTGACTTTCTCCTCCTGAGTGGCTGTGTGTTTCCAAATCTTTAACTCCAATGTTGACGTCTCTCCTAAACCTCAGATCTTACCGGTTGTTTGAAATCTTCAAGTGGATGTCCCAGAGGACCTCAAACATGTGTTCTGGCCCCATATCTCCCTTTACAGACCCCCCTTTCTCAAACTCAATATTCCTTACCCCAACTGGTGACATCACCTTCCATATTGCCCAACGGTCATGAAACTAAGCTGCTCCCTCCAACAGCCAGCCCATTACCACATTTTCTAACCTTTGCCTCTTCAATATTTTCCAGCCGTTCTCTTCCTCTCTTTCTCTGCTGCCCCAGCTCTGGCTCTCCTCCTCTCCTACCTGGGGATTGCCACCATCTCCGCATTGATTTCCGCTTTTGATCCTGTTCTTCCGAACCCTCCCCTGCACGTGGTTGCAGAGGGAGCTACTGGACACAAATCTGACCCATTTATCACCCTGCTCAAAACTTTTGGATGGATTGCCATTTTCAAACACTTCATAATAGCCTCAGAGGACCCATGTCATATGGCTTCCAGAAAACTCTCAGATCTTCCTCCTCCCACCCCCCACCTTGCATAGGAAGCTCCACCTAGACCGAAGGGTTGTGGTTCCCCATACGCTGCGCATTGTCTGACATCTGTGCGTGCTCCAAGTCCTAGCAGGTGGAGTACATCTCCTTTTCTGTTCCCTTAGCAACCCTCGCATACCGACATCTGAGCTTCCACCACACATTGCACTTGGGCAATTCTTTGATTTCCGGCTTCCCCCCAAGCCTGTGAGCTCCTTGAAAGGAGGGCCATGTCTTAGCCTCCTCTGTGTGTCTGGCACCTTCCCAGCCCCTGGCCTACGCTGGGTCTCGAGTAAATGATGGTTGAACTGAACTAAACTGACTGTCTAAGTTGGCCACTATGCCACTCGTTCTCAGAACTCTCCACAGCTGGCCTACATCAAACCTTCCTACAACTGCCTCTTCAAAGGCGGGATCGTTCCTTCCAGATGAAAGTCCTCTGTTCCCCTGTCACAAGCTCTTTTCCTAACTCTCGTTACATGAGTTTCTGCTTCTCTCATATGGGCCCACAAGTGGAAGTTATTTTTTGGTTTTAAATAAAATAAAAGTCATCTGATACCCCCGAAGTCATCCAAAATGACCTTTATGTGATGGAAAGGACACACAATGGGGTGTCGGGAGACTCGAGTTACAGCTGCTGCTCTGCGGCTGGTGCTCAGTCCGACAGAGAGCAACACACCGTCCTGCAAGAACTTCCTGCTCACGTGCCAATGCAGGGTGGGGAAGGCTGGGCCTGGGGCCGAACCGTCTGCCCTGTCAAAGACTTTCTTTGTTGCAGGTTACCTGGCACCCTTACAGACATGAGAGTGAGATGCTCTGGTTGTCAGAGTGGCCGTGGAGGAGGCCCAGAGGCTGCCAGGTGGTAGGGTCAGGATGGGAAGAGAACTAGAGAACCAGCTCTAAGGACAAATGCAGGACAAGGAAACCCTGGAGGAACATACAGGCCTGAGCCCAGGCTCCGACCTGCTCGCCTTGGTGCTCTGAACTCTTGGATTCCTCATAGCCCAGACTTATCTTGCTTAAACTTGCTCACTCCTCACTTCCTCTCAGCCAGGTCTTTTCAAATAAACACTTTCCTATAAAGCTTTCACTTTCGTCTGCTCTGTTACAAATGGCCCTAAAGCCAGAGGAGCCGCAGCAATGAAAAGTTGCTCCCTGCCTCAAATCCTACATGGCGCCTCACATCTCCTCCAGGACCCCGGGCACCGTCAGCCCTCTCCACACAGGCTGCCCTGCACACTCCCTGCCTCAGTAAATCTCAGAGAAAGATGAGGGCCTGCCCAGCCCTGTGCACCCAAGCTCCTCGGAGGAGCCTCAGAAAGGAAGGGAAGCTTGTGTTAAAAACAGCCAGCAACCAGTCGATACCTCATAGCAGGAGAGGAAAGGAGCTGACTTCCAGTAACTCAGCAACCAAGAGCAGAGCACACGGTCTGTTCTGCAGGGAGTGTGAAATGATTTCTTTCACACTGCTCCTTACTGGAACATTCCCCATCGACAGCAATCACTCACGCTCCCAGAAAGCCAGACTCAAAGAAACAGCAAAGGATAGAGACTATGCAGAATTGCTCATGGACACACACAAACACACACACACAAACTCACCAACACCCAGGTGAGCACACAGCACACACAGACCCGCAGACACTCATTCACACAGCCACGTAGACATGCACAGAAACAAAGCTGGCTTTCATCCACGTGGACCTGTGCAGCCCAGACCCGTGAACGCTCAGTTCCAGACCCAGGCATCCATGGGCACATCACACTTGGGCACACGGGAGCCCAGAGAAACATATAGACACTCAGAGAATTAAAAAAAAAAGTGTGGAGCTATACAGAGCCACCCCAACCTGGGGGCTTGGTCAGGTGCTGCGGCAGCAGAAGGCTATTTAGAAGGGAGTGGCGTGCAGTCAAAGAATTAACTGTGGACTTTAAGAGGGTGGGTTGGTGGGGAGAAATCAGCCCTGGAGATGGTGAGCAGCAGGGCTGTTCCCGCACTAGAAACACGGAGCGTTTGAGCTGGGGCTGCAAGGAGATGGATTCTAGAGACATTTTTAGCTCAAATTGAATAAATTTAGTAACTAATTCAACATTATCTAGAAAAGGGGAAGAGGAGGAATACCTCTTAGGATTCTGGCTTGGGCAGCAGGGTAACATGGGAGCAGGGAGGATGGCCAGATGTCCCCCAACCCCGGACTTACATACGCTGTGCCCTGAAAGAATCCTGAGTACCAGTCCCGGGGCAGAGCCTCTGGCCAAGAGGGAGCTGGGCTTAGAGCTTGGCCCCTGCGGGCTTCCAGAGCCCAGCGCCAGGCATTTGTGTCTGTCAGAGGAACAGGGACACAAGAGGCCGGGGCACAAGGAGGGCAAGGAGCCCACCTGGAGGCCAGAGGAGTGTTGAAACCTCACTCGAAAGTGTCCCGGGCTTTCCTGCCCACGATGTTTCTGATTGGTCAGTGTCCTCCAGATATTGCGATTCTTTGGGTCACCGTTAACTGTGGTCTAATAACCTGATCCCAAACTTCCCTTCAGACCAGCCCTCCCTGGAATCAAAAAGACACTTTTGGAGGCAAACGACACCCTGTTCCTAAGCTCTTCCCCTGGGCTTCTCTGTGCCACGGAGTCCTGTTTCTGCAACCTCTTTAGCCTAAAAGTATGGCCATTTTAATAATAAAGGGGCACCTGAGTAAGGACTGATGAGCACCTCCCTGCCACCTGGCAGTGCTGAAGGCCCAGACACACTGGGGGACGCTGTCGTGCCTCCAGGCCGAGCTGTGATGACCAGGGCTGAAGGACAGCCTCGCAAGGGCAGCAGCTAAGCTGGCTGCGTTCTTTGCATTAAATCTTTCCTGTGAAGGAGGATAAGAGAATTCTTCCCTCAAAGGCCTAATTCATTGGAACTGGTGTGACTTTAATAGAAACCAGGTCCCAACGAAGGGAACCCTGGAGAAGTTCTGAGGGTTTCATGTGCACTCGGCTCCTCCCAGGAGAACCTTGTTTCTGTTCAGCGTCTCACCCCCACCTCCTCCGCCTCCAGGTCCCCTCAGCTGGGGGTGCACACAGGGATTGCAGGGACCAGGGTCCCTAGGGCGTCGGTGCTGTGGAGGGACAACCCGTTCCCAGCTCTGCCCTCAGCCCCCAGCGCATCAAGCAAGCACACCCAGACAGCCAGCAGAAGGGAGGACAGCAGGTCTGAGGATGATGCTCTGGGGACTAAGGGGCCCTTTTCCCTCCTTCCTTCTTCATTCAACGACCTTTACTAAATGACAAGAGCACAATGTGTGGGAGACAGAGATACGGTGAACCTCTCCTCATTCACACAGACGTGTAAACTGACATTTTATAAGACAGTGTCATAAGTGCTAACGACGATATGTACAAGGAACTTGGAAATTTCAGGGAGATGGTCAGCACCTCTGTATGTGTGTGTGTCGGGGAAGAGGAGAGTCATTCAGGAAATTTCACGGAAGCAGAAGGGCATCCAGGCAGGAGGAGCGATGTGTGAGAAGCCCGGGTTGGGTGGTGAACGCCGAGGGGTCCGAACACCTGGAGCCTCGGGTGGCTGAGCGCCAACTGCAGGACGGGCCCAGGCCCACGCCCTTCTGGGGACTGCACTTCCCCAGCTCCATCCCGGCAGCTGTGGGGAGGCTGCTATCCTCTTTCCTGATTCTTCCTGCCTAGGCAAAGCTGGGCCTTTAAATCACCTTCCTAGGATTTGGAGTCTTGGGAAGGAGAGAATCCATTCAACTTTAGTGGCTGAAGCTATAAAATGCTCAGGAACTATTGAAGTTCATTTTCCCCCACGTGAGGAAGAGTGATCTGCAGAGCGAGGAGAAAAGGGTCAACCCCGAGAGAAGATCAGGAACGAGAGGAGGGGCCCTGACATCTCCAGAGGGTTCCTGAGGTCGCCGTGGCCCTGATCTGCCTGGGCAGTGTAGGAGATGCCACAAGATCCTTCCACAAAGTCCTGTCTTGGATAAGGCAAGGCCCAGCTGGGTTTCTTCACTTGGAACCCAGAGGACTTGAGCAACAATGTACCTGGGGCTGAGGAGGTTGAAATGAGGCTGAGAACAAGAGGGTGAGGCCCTTAAATGCCACCTGGGGTGTTAACATTAACCTCCAAAGGAGTCAGTGTCTCTGAGCCACACATAGGTATGTGTGACCTTGCAGAACCCGAACCCAAGCCAATGAGACCAGAAAAGTGGACCACATAGGAGGCAGGACACAGTTGAGACATAAGCTAGGATAATTGCATATTGGAGGAAAGAGAAGAGGGAAGATTCTAGAGAGGTTTCCAGGGCAGAAATCAAAGTATCAGGCAGAGGACGAAGAATTAATGAGGAAGGAGGCTCTGAAACAATGTCACTAAAGCCAAGGAATGAGATAATTTTAAGAAAAAAAAACCCATCCTGGACAACATTCCCCAAAAAGAAGGCCAAGAAATGAAACACAGTGACGCCGGAAAGTGGCGACTGGGTTTGGCAATTCAGAAGCTTCTGGCCAGACGGCAATGGGCTACGTAGGAAATGTGAGAAAGGGAATCGGGAAAGTGATTATTGACTCTGCACTGAAGTCCACCAAAAATATCAACCAGTAGCATTTCCACCATACAACCCTGCTGTCCAATACCGTCATGATAATTCAACTTGATGGAAGTAGAATTATTGTTTTTGACAACAGTTTTATGACTTCTACTTCTGTTTTTTAAATAAGTTAAATATTTTATTCCATTCAAAGAAAAATGTGCTTTTTCTCATCAGCCACAATAACCCTAAGCCAATAACTCTTTTTTAATCTATGTGTTTATTATGTTTTTATTTCTTGAAGAGTTAATATATATACACGACTTTAAAAAAAAAATCAGAGTACAGAAGGCCATTAAGAGAAAACTGAATCTCTTTCTCTCTCCCATTCTCCCATTAAAAACACTACAAGTGGCCGGGCGCGGTGGCTCACGCCTGTAATCCCAGCACTCTGGGAGGCCGAGGCAGGTGGATCCTTTGAGCTCAGAAGTTTGAGACCGACCTGAGCAAGAACGAGACCCCGTCTCTACTAAAAAAATAGAAACAAATTATCTGAACTACTAAATACATATATATAGAAAAAATTAGCCTGGCATGGTGATGCATGCCTGTAGTCCCAGCTACTCAGGAGGCTGAGGCAGGAGGATCGCTTGAGCCCAGAAGTTTGAGGTTGCTGTGAGCTAGGATGACACCACAGCGCTCTAATCCGGGCAACAGAGCGAGACTCTGTCTCAAAAAAAACAAAAAACACAAAAACACTACTAGTTTCTTTGCAGTAATTCCAGAGGTCGCCTGTACAAGCACAATCACATGGTATATGCATTGCCTTTTCTCACAAAGGTTGATGACTATGTAAGTTGTTCCGTTCCTTGCTTTTTCCACTTAATATAGCTCTGAAATTGTTCCGTCTCTGTGCATATAGACCTGCCTCTCATTTCAAAATGACCATATGGTATTTCCAAGAGTTAATTTATCATATTTTATTTCATTAGAGTCCTGTGGGTGAACTTTTAGGTTGTTTCCATTATTTTGTTAATATAATGAGAGCTGTAGTAAATGCTCTTAGACTTTTCTTTGGGTATATTTGTAAAACAAATTCCCATAAGTGAAACTGCTAAGGTAAAGAAAATGAGCATTTGAAATTTGATAGGTGTGCTCGAACTGCACTCCGGAGTTCCTGCGAACAATGTATGAGAATGACAGTTCCCCGCACCTGGACCCAGCGCAGTGATTTATGACACCGCCTGCTCTCTGCCAATCAGCGTTACAGTCTGGGCGGTAAGGATCAGCCTCAGACCCGGGCTGGCCCAGGAATGCCTGAGACAGTGACCTAGGGCCCTATTTCCTCGCGAAGTGTGAAGTGAAGTAAAAGCGGAATGTTGTGTCTGCCTCGTCTGCGGCGTGGCACTGCACCTGGCCTGGGGAAACTGTGTCTGGAATGCAGGTCCTTGGGCCGCCATGAGCACAGGGGTATAAAAGAATGTGAGTGTGACCCACACATGTCTTAGTGCTGGTCCACAGCATCCATGCATGCCCTGTGCAGGGGAGGGGACAAAAGAAGCTGCCGACTTAGGAAGTCGTTCGTTCCCCTGAGGAGACGAAGATGCTACGCAGTATTATTGTCCCTACATCCTTTCAAGGAAGCAAGTAACCTCAGTATGGGTTAAGGCCTGTTATATCTCACGAGTCTGTGCGGATGCACAATTCATTGGTTTAAATTTGCATATATTTTATTATAAGTGAAGCTGAGCATTTTCTTATAAATTTAAAGACAGTTTTTTTCCATTTTTATGAACTATCTATCATGTTCTTTGCCTACTGGGGAGGTGATAATCATATTCTTATTGATTTATAAATACTCTTTATATAATCCAGATGGATCCATTATCATATGTGTTGCTAATATTGTTCTAGATTTTAAATTGTCTTCTAACCATATTAATGATATTTCCTACCATGAAGAAATTTCCTTTTTATGGAGTCATATGTATCCATTTTTTCTCTTAGGATTTCTGACTTTTGTGAAGTCTTTTCAAACTTCTTTTTTACTTTAAGGCTAAAAAAATGTTCTTTCATGTTTCCTTCTAGTATTTTTTTATTTTTCCAGTTTTTAAGTTTTAGTATTTAATATATTTGGTATTTTTATTTTGATGTGAACGGTGAGGTAGAGATCCAGCTTTATTTTCTCCAGATTATTCCCTAAGTCAGTGCCGTCGTGACAAAAGCTTTCATACTCCATCGCAAGGCACTGTTATGAGCTCTTTTTCAGAGTTAGCAATATTAGGCTCTCAAAATGCTTAAAATTCCTCTCAGCAATATAGAACAGATTATGCCAAAGGAAAGCTTGAGACATCTAATGCTCTGTTCCACATTTTTATTAACTATTCCTAAAAATACACAGTATAAAAAGGATTTGCAAAATTTCAACAGAAATTGAAATTGTAATTTAAGTAAACATCTGCCAGATGGGAAGAAGATTATCCACTAGCCAAAGAAGATAAAGAAAAGTTTTTGTCCACCCATTTCCACTGGATACTCCTTCCTTAAAAAGAAAAGGCTTTTCCCAGAAGGGAAAGAAGCTACCCCGGAGACTGCAAGGGGTGAATCAGCAGTTCTTCTCCGCGTTTACGGCTCTTTCGTTCTCCAGAGAGTTCTACGCCATTGAGTGCAACAACACTAATTCCCAACTGCATAAGCCAGAGGTAGCAGTGGGTTTAATGCTAGATTCTGCGGTAAAGAGGTCAGCAGTAGGCGTGGGCTGGGCTTTTACGAGCCCAGTGGGTAGGACACAGATGGCATGGAATTGGGACGTAGAGAGGAAACGGTGAGTAGCAGATCTTCATTCCTGTTTTTTAAACACAAAACTACCACCTCATTCATATTATCCGAGAAAAAAACATTCCCTCTTTGCAGCAAATAGCAACCAAGAGGGTTCCTTTTAGTTCAACAGATTTTCACTAAATACATACTTTCTAAAGCCCAGAAAACGTGGTTAGGAGCTGTGCATGTCAATCATCCCATAGCTTGCCGTCTGAGACGATTCTAGCAGCAGCAAAATAAATGTCAAATAGTCAAAGCAAATCGATCCACTGGCTAATAAGGAAACATCAGACACGGATAGACCTTTCACCTTCTAAAAAAAATAACAGGAAGATATCAGAGTTTTCACAAAAAGCAGGAATCTTGGATCAGGGATTTTGATTGCATTAAATGGAAAGTAATTGTGATGATCTCAATCAAAACTCAGAACTCAGATTTAATAGGTGGCTAGAGGATAAAAGGTGAAAAGGCACAGAAACCAGCAAATTTAGAGACCTAAAGAGCAGGATGCAAAATGCATCAGGCAGGCTCTTACTTAAATGCTAGACAAACTGCCTCTGTCTGATTTAAGTGAAAATAAATTTACTGACAGCATCTCTGGGAGCCCCAGAATTGACAGAAAGACTGGAGAATTGGGCTTAGACAATGGTCAGGATGGAGAAGAGGTACTGCTGGAAACACGTGAGCTCCTCCTCCAGGACGGGTCTGGGATGGCACATCTGCCCCGGACGCTGAACGCTGGGTGTGGAAGCATCACCCCAGCCCCAAGTGACCCGCAATCCAGATGTTTACGCCAGTACCATAGCTTCTGCCCCTGGAAATCAGCCATGGCTGTTGTCACTGCAGATAACCGGTAAATTCTCCACCTCCCTGCGTGGTGACAGCACTGACTTCAAATTCAAAATCCCAGGTAAGTCCTTCTTATTGGCCAGCTCCTGGCTTCCTACTGGGCCTGAGATTTAATATCTGGCTTTTCAGCTTCCATCACGAGAGATTAACTTAGTGTTCCCAAACAAGATCATACGGTGGGCAGTGAAGGAAATGACAAATGACCACCCCACCCCACCAGCACCATGGCACGGATGTTTACTAGGCAGGACATCCTTGCTGCCCCGCTGAACACCGGCATCACCATCCCTGGATGCCGTGGTACTGCCGTCGCCTCCGAAAATGAATCGCATAGGCCTCCCACAGTGCCAGGAAGCAGCACCCAGGGAGCCCAGTCCTGGTCAGCAGAGGAAGGGGAGCAGGAAGTACCTGGACCCTCAGGCTTCCAAAGAGAAAAGCAAGCAATAAATATAGCAAGCAAAAAAATATATATTTTTACAGGGAAAAATAAAAGAGAGAGAGAAAGAGAGGATCTAGCACCCAAAGTTCAAGAAGAAAATTTTTAATATTTTACATAAATAGATTTTTTTAACCTCATGCTTTGGTTTCTCATTTAATCTAAGGAAAACCTGGAGTCTGTAAACTGAGATACAAGGAACAGGGGCCTGATTAAGGGAAGAATATAAAACTGTTTAAAAATCATATTTAAATTTAATGTTGCTTTGAGATTGCAGAAGAAAAAGACAGTAAAGAAGAGGAAAGGCCTTCCCCTTAGTGCAGAGAAGAACAAAGAAACAAAGAGATAAAAATTGCAGATGCTGTGGAACAAAGAGCCACAGAGATACAAGCAGTGCACCTGAGAGAGATCAGAATGTGTTGAAAATGAGCACTCGTTGGAGGTGTAATAAAAGAAAACATTTCCAAACAGAAGCAATGCCTTCTGAGATCTCAGGATTAAAGTTGTTCTGCAAGAACGAAATATAATTAATGAAAAGTAATGACAAATACTACATCCTGGTGACTTTCGAAATTACAAGAATAAAGAAAAAATTCTGTGAACATCAAGGCAAGGAAACACTGATGGCATAAAAGAAAAGAAATAAAATATCAAGCTAGACTCAGATTTTTCCTTTCAGGCACAACCAGATAACTGTCATATTCTTGGCAGAAGACTTGTTTTAAATGTATTGAGCCAATCTAAATAGAAATGAAACTAAGGAATTCAAAAGTAGAAAAACTAAGATATAAAAAGTTGGTAGTGGGCAATGAAATTCCGTAAGTATAGATTTGTCTGAATATTTTCTGTAAATATGGTTAAGAGAAATGCCAAAGTATATTCTAAAACAGAAGATAAAAGTTAACAAAACTAATAATTATCATAATCAAAATTATTTTTATAAAAACATAAAACTTGAGGGAAAGTTAACGTATGTTTTTCATTCTGCTGAAGTTGAGGGTAAAAAATAGAAATATTTAATTTTTGATGCCAGTAGTTAAAGGAAATTATAATAAGTGTTTTTAATTAAATATATTTATTCATAGAATTCAAAACAAGTTGTATAACCTATAGATCACTCCTGGAGAAAGAAAACAATCAAATGAAACAAGACATATAGCAAAGGACTAGGAGTGGGAGCTATGAGTAGGTTTCTGTCAAAGCAAACAACAGGATGAAAAAAAGGATTAAACATGCAGCATGGCAATAAGCATAAATCAGTTAAATTACTATCCTAAAACAAAAAGACTACCAGATGAGCACCAGAATGAAAGTGCAGCTACAAGCTGCTTTCAAGAATCTAAAATGAAGTAACACAGAAAGGTTTAAAGTAAAAGATTGGATCAACGTAAATCAGACAACAAAAGTAGAGACACGGCGTTCAGTCCAACATAATGCCTCCACTTTCATTCCAACGTAAATTCCGAACCAACAAAAACCATTGAACTGAACAAATGGGATTATTTTACCTTTGGTGAAAGTACAGTCTACACTGACATTCTAACATTAACAGAAAAAAGCTTATATGCCGAGTAATGTAGCATTAAATACAGCAAAGCAAAATCTATTGGAAATAAAGGGAACTCTTAAAAAAAAAAAACTGTATTGCATTGTATTAAATTCTATACCACTTATTGTCTTTAAAAGATAAAATGGAAAATAAAAAATAAGGCTGTAAAGAGGTTTTCAAACTATCTCAAGAGTGCCGATAAAAGATGCTGAGAAGGCCAAGTTTGGACCATCTATCCTGCATACGATCAGCGTTCTTCCTGACCGAGCATTTGAAGGAAATAGCCTTGAAAACGCAATGGGGTTGAATATGTTTCATTGCTTTTTAAAAATTTCGTGACACTATTCCAAAAGTCAGATTTTAAATTCAGTGTACGTCAATATTAGTTTTAATGGTTTCCATAGTCAAAAAGCTACTTACAAAAACCTACAGAACCACACAGAAGTATCACACTGTTGGCTACGCTTTCTGAATCCATTATGCAAAGTTTTTTGCTGAAATTCTGTTAGTAAATTTCCATCATCCCAGCTGTCAATCTGTTATTCATGCCAAATAATTGGAAGGTAATGTGTTTTGATATTTTTTAACCAAATAAGCTCAAAAGCAACAAAATTCTTTGAATGGCTTTTTTAAATAAATTATACTTTTTTTATTCCAAGGTTTTTGAGTATGCATATGTGGTAAATATTGTAAGTGACATATATTGTTTTCAGCAAGAAAATTATGTAAGAATAAAACATTCCAGACATCTGTTTTCAAAATGCTTTTTTCTTAGCTCAAATTTCTGTCAAAAAAACAGTATCTCACTTGTTGTTAAAACATTATTACCTTTACCTTGAAGGGACAGATGAAATGTGTTTATTTCTTCAAAAATGTCTGCTTGGACAAAAAGTCACCAAATTTGGATTGCTTGTCTTTCTGTATGGGGAAAAAAATGTGTTTTACTTATCTTTAAGTTTAAGGAATCTTTGAAACATTTCACCACGAGATAACCAACTCTTCTCTGAGAGGATACACATAGTACTCAAGTCACTGTCCTCTTGAGTATGTTATGAAGATTCTACCACTTTTTTTTTCAACACATCAGTAAGCCATCTGGCTCCAACTTGGTACATCTCCTTACCTACAATGGAAACAATGGATAAATTTCAAATGTACAATTCATGACTTACCCTGGGACACATTTCATTCCAGTAGAAGCAGCTGCTCCATCTGTAGCTGCACTGAAACAATTTTCCAACCCCTTTCTTCATAAAACAGTGGGATTTTAAAAATTGTAACTAAAGAAGTAATGTAATATTGGAAAATTATCTTCTCCAATACATTGAGAAAATGCATTCGGTTGGCTTAACACACACACAATGTGCTTTGTGCATTTAATTATGGAAAGATCATCTAGTAAACACTCTAAATTGAAGCATCTTAGAGGCATCTATACCTTTACCCAACTATACAGCAAGATTCCCATATTAAAGAATTTATTCTGAAACTTGTTTCTTCAAATATATAAAAATGGGATTTACCTATTATATTAGTCCATTTTCTGTTGCTTAAAACAGAATACCAGAAATTGGGTAAATTATAAAGAAGAGGAATTTATTTCTTACAATTATGAAGGCTGAGAAGTCCAAGGTCAAGGGGCCCCATCTTGGTGAGGGCCTTCTTGCTGGCGAGACTCTACGCAATTATAAGGCAGTGCAGGACATAACATGGATAGAGGATTCAGCGTGTTAATGTGCCATCTCAGGTCTCTCTTTCTCTTCTTATGAAGCCACCAGTTCCCTGCCCATGATATGCCATTAATTTATTAGCCCATTAATCCATTAATCCATAATGGAATAATCCATTTATGAGGTGTCCTCATGACCCAATAGCCTCTTAAAGGCCCCACCTCTCGATATTGCCCCAGTGAGGATTAACTTTCAGCATGAGTTCTGGAGAAGACATTCAAATTATAGCACCTGTCTTCAAACACTTTTCACTGACAAAGGAATGCCCTTTTGGTGTCTCATGATGTGGTTTTCTGGGTATAATTTCAGTGGCTTTCACCATGAAAAGAAGAAAAAGTATATCCTCTATGATGTGTGACTTTTTGTTTCTTACTATACAAAAAAAAAAATCCCTCAATGGGTTATATATTTTAATACATTTGGATTAAATATTATATAACTTAAACATGGCTGAAAAAAAATTACCAATACATCTTCAGGTTTTAAATGCTTAGTTCTTAAATGCTTTGCTATTATGAGGACCAAAAAGAAAATAAAAGTCTCA